>PNEQ01127302.1:0-29880 GCA_003012365.1 Medauroidea extradentata | reverse complement strand
TGGGTCCCTTGCCAGTAACCGAGAGAAACAATCGGTACTTGTTGGTGGTGCAGGACTACTTCACCAAATGGCCAGAGGTTCTTCCCATACCGAATCAAGAGGCCAGCACAGTGGCTGATGCACTGGTCGAACATGTGTTCTCAAGGTTTGGGGTGCCATTGGAACTTCACTCGGACCAAGGGCGGAATTTCGAAGCGAAACTGTTCCAAGAAGTGATGAAGATAATGAGTATAAAGAAGACCCGAACCACTCCGCTACATCCAAAATCTGATGGAATGGTCGAACGCCTAAATCGTACCCTGGAGCAGTACCTACCCATCTTTGTATCCGATAATCAAAAGGATTGGGACTCCGAAGTACCACTGTTTCTGCTAGCATACCGCTTTGCCATCCACGAAGCAACTAAGGTGACTCCAGCAAGGATGCTGTTTGGAAGAGAGCTCCGTCTCCCGAGCGACCTGATGTTCGGACGACCGGTGGAGGAAGACCAGATTGCATTCCCAGTGTATGCCAGCGAATTACGTCGCAAGTTGGTTCACACGCACAACTTCGCCCGGCGACACCTTAGGATCAAACCGACAGGATGAAGACTCGCTACGATAGGAATGCACCAGATGAAACATTCCAAGAAGGTCAACTGGTGTGGTTGTACAACCCTCAGAGAAACAAGGGGTATTGTCCCAAGCTGCAGAAGAATTGGGAAGGCCCTTATGAAATTGTGAAGAAGATCAATGATGTGGTGTTTCGGATTGTTCGTCGAGGCTCTCGGGCGAGAGGACCTAAAAGTGTACACATCGACAGATTGGCCCTCTACGATGGACCTGAGGCTGCTCTGTCTGTTCGGGACGAACAGACTTAAGGAGGGGGCAGTGTTGCGAGCCATGTACCTGGAGGCCAGTGTTCGGTGGCTGTTTCGTAACACCTTGAGGGCTGGCCGATGATTCAAAGCCCGGGTGGCTCATAGTGGGAATCCCGCCGAAACTACGGCATAGATACCTGTCCCAACTGCGTCTTAACCCTTCAAGGGCGGCCGACGTGACTACAAGCACATCCGAAACATGATGAAATATATATTTTTAGACCCATGTAATGCGGGGAACACCCGACTGTCTGGGCTAGTATAAAAGCACATAGTCGGCACATTGGAGGAGAGTTCGCTATTGGTAGTGCTAGAGGAAGGTGCTACGCCTGTAGAGAGAGACTGGTGAAGACATCTTGGTGACGTCAAAGTCTACTGTGAGGCGGCAGGGGGCTACCATCGGAGCAGTGTTTGGCGATACAAGAGGACTGCTGCGGCGGGCTGACAGGCGAAGAGGAGGTGCGCGACGGGAGTCGAACAGAAGACCTCAAGAGTGAAGAAAGCGGTGCACTTGGGGTGCTGCGCAGCACATGGTGAGCCATCACCACTTCGGACTGATAAGGTTGTACATTGATATTATTAGAAATACTGTTGATTGGATATATGACTGGATTTTATTGTGATTTATAGTGTTTAATTAATTGATGGTAGACTTTCTTGTGCTTTAATTGTCAAAGTTAATTAACGTGTCTGTGACACAGGAGTAATTGTGTGCATAACTAATTGTGTTGTGAGAGTTTTAGTTGATTACTGTTTTGTGTATTTCGTAGCTTTGTGAGCTATTAAATCCAGTACTTAATTTAACTCTTTTATTTGTAATTATAAGACCTTTATCCCAAAGAACTCATGGGAATTGCCCACATATAAAGTTTGTGCTCTCAAACTTGTAACAATATGTGTACCAAGCTTGATTATATGAATCCTGAAAAATATTTCCTAACATATGATTAACTATGCTAAACATATACAGATGGCCACCATTCTGAAAATATGAACACGGGATGAACTAAATACACAAAGTCAAGTCATAATTGTATGGTGTAGCCTATCTATGTACCAAGTTTGATGAAATTTCAAAAATATTGTTCCTGAAATATCTAGATTGATCTAAAAATGTTAAAATAATCGCCATTTTGAAAATATGAAAAGGGCGTAAACTAAATACATAAAAGTCAAGTCAGGTTGCTAATTACCATATGTGTACAAGGATTGATTAAAATTCGGTCCATCTGTTCAAGAGTTTTTGGGGGAAAACTCATACACACGGTCACACACACACACATACACACACCTATACAAACACAGACACACACAGACAGAAAGGTGATCTCATAAGCCAAATATTTCCTTCGGAAAGTCGGCTGAGAAAACTAACAGATTGGGTAAATAGATTGAATAAGTAGATATATTTAATTATTTAATCAGTACAAATTCTACTGCTTAGTAAGTAATTGGAAAACAACAGTTTAAATCAATTACTAAAATGTTATTTCAACATTGGCATATGATTTTAGTACGTATACGGGTAATTAACTATGCACCACCGTTTCCAAAGCAAACTTTTTAATAACATTTTTGTTTTCTCGTTTTTTTAAATGAGCTATGTGTTTTGATACGATACGCTTAAGAGGAGTCCTCGACTGGCGCATGGACGGCGTTGCAGCGTGTCACGCGCATACATTTTTACGCGAAACCGTTTAACTTATTCATATTATGTTTACCTACGAAAAGAACACACACTTGAAACCATGCTTCTATTTTTTCTAAAATGCAGCACGCTTGTTAGAAACATGTTATTTGGGCCTCTCAAAATGGCTAAAAACGGGGTTTTTAGACTGTTGTAACCCCGAAAATATTACCTGAATTCGTAAAGTGCAAAACGAGAAGCATGCGTTGGTCTTTACTTCAAACTATCCAAAAATAAAATATTGGGGTCACCGCTTAAAGTCCCATAGTAAAAAGACTACAACGGAAACCTTGCACGCCAATTTGGCGCGCTGCGAATAGAGGCGATATACTTCTCGTCGAGCGTGGGGCACTGGCTCTTATCGCTACGCTGTTCCCACGCGTCAAAGGTGGAATTTCGACACCGCGAAGGACTCCGCTTAAATGTGCAGTGTTATTATACAGTAGGCATACATAGTAATAAGTGTCCTTGTTAGGTTATTTTGGAGAGATTAGTACTGGTATGTTCAGTTTCGCTCTGTTGATCTATGTGAAGTTACACTGCATTTGAAAATTAACACTCTACTATAAATAGTTAAGTTTATTATAAAGAAAGCACTGTACAAAAATTAACACACATCCCTGGTATACAAAACTGAAAGACTTACTTTGACTGCAACCCAAGTATTTACTTTAGGTGAGTGGACTGCCGACTTCCGTAGTGTAGTCAGCTGTGCACCGGCTTACGGTAGGTATTTGGTTTCGATTCCATGGTCCGGCTGAGTGTAAATTTGTGTTCGTCTTAAAATGTCGCTAACGACCATCTCATAACAAATGACTAGTTACTGGGGGTTACACTTGTTATAAATATTCGGGATCAGGTACAAGAGGACGGTTCTGCATACATCGGAGGCAGCGATGCCGAACACGTGTTATAAAAAACAGAAAAGTGGGGGGGGGGGGATATTTGACTCAGTGGCGAGGTGGAAACCTTGTCCTTGTATCAACCAAAATAAAGTGTTAGTGTGTTAGCATGACGTGTCAAAGGTCTTGAGTTCGACTCCTGCTGGAATTCCGTTATTTTTTATTGAATTTTTAAATAAAAAAACAGCATTGCATTCTATGTAAATTTTGCTTTTATTGTGCATTTATGTAAAAATTCTCTTCGCTTTTTCAATTGGTGGAAAGCTATGATTTAATCTGTAAGTTTATTTTGCTAATGCAACCTGTAGTCTTACGCTAATTCACACTGGAGTAGTTTCAACAAATTGAATCTGTGGAACAACACTCGGAAACTTGAAATTAGAGAGAACGAAAAACTGTGGAAAGCTATTAGAAAATCAAATTTTTAGTTGCACAATAAAATATATAATATACGTAACATGAAGCACACGTGCTCACATAATTTAAAGCTAGAACATAATTGTGGGGGCTTGCAATACGTTATGACTGACAACAATCAAATACGTCACTTTCTGAAAAACTATACTACACTACATTTGAACAATCTTGCGTATACTTTAAGGAATACACACAATGTTCACAAAAAACACCAACAAACTCCGGCAGGTAATTCCTCGTGAAAAATAAATCAGGAAATATGCAAGACCCTTTGTACGTAATCGTGATATTAAAGGAGTAATCTGCATTTGAAAATCAAATTTTAAAACTTTGATTTCACCGCAAACCGAACAGTGATCGACGCAAACTGACAAAACTTAGCATATTACTTCAAGACAATAAGGCCGACAAACCAACAGTAAACGCTAGTTGATATCTACTACCCTTTCGTAAATAAAATGGGTGGCGTCCCTTAGATTGCTGACAATTTTTTTAGCGTCAGGATAATCCAACATTTAAGAGTGAATCATTGGGAAATGTGATCTTGGAAATAAAAAAGGTCCTCTTGTAGCAACTCTCTGCAACGCGTAGTTTTTGTGCAAAACGCACGTCAAATTTTGCGTGGTGAAATAGAGCCTAGCGTGTAGGCAACACTGCGAACATGAGCGTCTGGTTTATTCCGCAGCGCCGCACAGACGATGGTGGACATTCACTGCAAATATCACGTACAGTAGCTTAAATAGCTCTCATAACCGTAACTA
The DNA here is from genome assembly GCA_003012365.1 of Medauroidea extradentata. Taxonomy (NCBI): domain Eukaryota; kingdom Metazoa; phylum Arthropoda; class Insecta; order Phasmatodea; family Phasmatidae; genus Medauroidea; species Medauroidea extradentata. Next base: position 25,254 of record PNEQ01127302.1, on the reverse strand, counting down.
ACACTTTCTTCCTAGCTTACTTTGTGTATGTGTGTTTAAAAAAATGCTACTTGTGCAAGTGAAATAAATCTCTTTTGGGTACAATGCTCGAAGTTTAACATTTAAACAGTTTGTGTAATTCTGGCACTACTGTAAAGTGTAGAGGAGCCGATATGGTTTTCAGGTACTGTCAGATATTGCCGATACCAATACTGATACTAGTACATTGAGAATGAAAAATAACATTATTGCAGGTGTAATAAATTGAAATTTTATTTTATAAACTCTTCGTCAAAGAAAATTCTAATTGTCTTAATTTTATTGTTTTAGTCTTACTTTCTTTTAAGATGAATAACAATATACGAACCACAAACTAGTCAGTGACTCAAACATAGGCGGGCGTGTAATGAAGGATATGGTTTACTTTTTGATATTACGTCATGCAATTTTGATTTTAAATTGACGTCGGGAATGGATGAACAACAGCCACCAAGTCATTTAAATTTGTGAAGTACTCGTGACGGTAACGTTCCTATGCGTGCTTTTCTCTACCAGAAAGTTGTGTTGAAAATTGTACAACATGCAAAGAGAGAAGAAAAAATTAGGAATTTTAATCTCTGCCACTTCAAAAGGAGTGAACAGTTTGGATATTTCGGTACCGAAACAGTCCTTCTGTTAACTTGTAGTCAAATTATAGGTTCCAAAATACTCCTACATTACAATCGCATATCAGTTACGTGATTCATGCCTGTAGTGATACATCGAACACCTTTCCCTTACCGTCGCTATCCCTCGACCATAGAGTCGTATCAGTCTGGTCTTTAATGCAGATTGCCTTAATGTCAGTTACCACTCAAGCATGTGAAGACAAATGCCACATCAGTGTTACACAAGCAGTGCAGCACTGTGCTGTTTTACACACCGTAACGGTTTATTGCAGTGAATATTTTTGCTATCTAATATGAACACATGTTAATTATTAAGTGACATTTAATGCTAAAACTCTACCTTCAATCAATTTGTTTTAGTGTCGTGTGTGGTTTATACCGTAAGAGTTATGGCGCAGGATAACAAACAACACATTTTAACGTAAATCATAAAACATATTTGAGAATAGACTGCCACACCCATCTCCATTATTGTAGACTACCATTTGTGCTGACACGGACATGAAAATACTTTGTGTAACGTTGGAGCCTTACTGAGCAGTTTAACGAACATAATAATTTACTCGTATAGTTTCACTTGCACACTTATACATTTTTTTATTTAAAAGAAAATTCAGCTAGGAACAAAGTGATGGTTATGGTTATAGAGCTATTTAAGATAAGGTACGTGATATTTACAGTGAATGTCCACCATCATCTGTGCGGCGCTGCGGAATAAATCAGACACAAGCGTACGCAGTGTTGCCTACACGCTAGGCTGTGTTTCACCACGTCAAAATTCGACGTGCGTTTTGCACGAAATCTATGCGTCCTAGACAGTCACTATAAGAGGACTTTTTTCAATACTAAGGTCACATTTTCCAATAATTCACTTTGTTGGATTATCCTGACGCTAAATAAGTTGTCAGCAATTTAAGGGAGGCCACCCCTTTTATTTTCGTAAGGGTAGAAGGCGTCCACTAGAGTTTACTGTTGGTTTGTCGGCCTTATTGTCTTGAAGTAATATCCTGAGTTTTGTCAGTTTACGTTAATCACTATTTGGTTTGTGGGGAAATCAAAGTTTTGAAATTTAATTTTCAAAGGCGAATTACTCCTTTAATATCACGATTACGTACAAAGTGTCTTGCATATTTCCTGCTTTATTTTTCACGAGTAATCTCCTGCCGGAGTTTGTCGGTTTTTTTTGTGAACAACCTGTATATTCTCCATACAAAGAAATTTTAAATTTTTTCGTTTATAACTATTGTAACTAAAATAATATAATAAACATAAATTAACGCTACACGAAAACTGTCAAGATAATTTTAGTTTTGTTTGACTTCAAATTAGCTGAATGTAAAAAAAATATGCTTGTATGAATTTACCACGTGAAAACAAGACTACTTACTAATTAGTCAATGAAAATGTTCGGTTTTGTCTAACTAATATAATTGTGTTTTTACCGATTTATGTAAACCGGATCAAACATAAAGTATAAACATATTTCACAGTCGCGAATGTGGATGAGGGATCAGTATTGAAGTTTTGACGTAAAGGTTCAGGAAGTAATTAACGAGAGAGCATGCTCCAAACATTTTGGCTGGTTCTGAAGACTATATCTGTCGAGTGAAAAAAATAAAATAAAATAAAATAAAAGCCGATTATTAGGAAAATCATATAATTGCTTGCATTGAAAAATAAGGTTATACAGTAAAAACTATTCCTAACAAATATATGTGGCGATTACAGCGTATGCTTCGTATTAGGTTTTAAAAAACAAAATCAATTTTCGAAAAAATACCGTAAACAGTTAACCTTGGCATTAAGCGGGTTCCATAAGATTTTGATTGGGATAAAGTTAGAAATTCGCATTTAAAAAATTGTAATACAACAAATGGAGCTGAAACCACCCTCTACTTGTAACGCGAACTGTGCATAATTCGTGCTATCAGAGTTACGTGGTCGAGTAGAGGCTTAAATCATGTAGGCGGCCAATGGAAGTTTGTAAGACGGGGATCAGATGTCGTGAGGATTTCGAGGTCTAAGTCGGTGCCCCGTGTTTCTGAGAGTAAACGGCATTTTTATCGCCACGCTGTTTGTATGCGCAGCCCAATCTGTTGTAAGAGGACTTTCTGAACTTTGCGAGATGCTGCTTGTTCTGAATGCGATTTCTGGAGCCGAGCGGAGATAAAATTTGTGTTCCAGAACTTTCGCTTTCTCGGCGAGACCAAGTTCTGTGGCAGAAAAGGAGCAGAATTATAAGAAGATTTCACGTGCAAGATGAAAACGTATGCCCTGTTGTGAAAGGCTGCTTGTGAAGAAAAAAAAATCGTAAGCAATGTAAAACTTTACTTACAAAAGTTTAATACAAAGAAGGATATTTTGTTTTACAATATCATTTATACGTGATCGATATTTCCGGTTAACGTTTTGAAGTAATTCGTTCTGTCATATGTATGTTAGCCTACATACCGTACTTCATCGACAAAAAAATTATGTAAATAAATTTTTGGAACAAATAAGTTTTATCACTGTAAGCCACACCCACGTTAAAATGTTTTCATTAGTTCCTTGTTCAAGTATGTTATTGAATAAAAACAGTATTACTATACCGTTTATATTAATATTCGAATGCATGTACAATATTTTCTTAAGTGCATCCTTCTAGATTCGTAACTGACCGACGTTTTCTTTATTATTTATCAATCACTTATTTTCAAATACAAAACCAAGAGCATATAGCTTCCGATGTAAAAGTCCGTGGTTCAAGTCTAAGAAAGAGAGGTCTGTAAACTCAGCGTAACTTGTGAAATTATGGTTATTCATTATTCTTCAACAGGGTTCGAAACTATCTGTCATTTGAGACTCAGAAAGCTTGACATGAAATCGGGTAACTACTAGTCATGTAACATTTCTTAGTCACCTTCTCTATATGCGGAGCTAAGCCTCTGCAAAGCTGGCTACGTTTTCACGGTTATCGTTTAACTATTTCAGCTTCTATGAACTACTATCTACGTTGGGCAGATCTACTGGGTGCAGAATAAGCACAATTTTCGCGTAAGCTGTTTCAATAACGCAAGTGCGTATGCTTTTGTACAGCATGGGTAACTTCGCACCACTCAAAATGTGTTTCTAGGACACTTGGCGATATGAAAATGGACCATTACTGGGTACAAAAAAAATATCCGCTCAAAAATTATCACTAGTATCTGAACCCACAGAATATAGGTGAAACTTTATCCATGCTGGTGCGAAGTATACCTAGTTTACGTTACATCATTCTAACACTTTGACAGTTCAGTCCTGTGATTTCGATTAAGACCATCTCTCACCATCGCTTGTTTTATGTTCTTTGAGTTCTAAATTGTTTCCGACGTTTACGTTTTTTTTTAGAAATTATAATGTATAATTTTAGAACACTACAAGCTAAAAAATTGACACGTTTGCAGCCAGCCGTCTGTTCTGAAATCAAACGTGCCAAGAAAATAATGTGTACAGTTTTAAAAATTTACTTTGCCATTGCAGATGGTTATTGCTGTCTTTATAAATATTAATTTCATCTAAAACACGTAAGCAATGAAATAGGCGTCATAAAACTTTAAATATTGCCACCTATTGATAAATTTTCTGACTATAAAATCCACTTCTGAAACTCAGTTTTTATAGATATGTAGGCCTAGTCTACATAGTAATTAACAAAAATTTTCATTTGATTATAATTGTTATGTTTTCCGTTGAATCACCATATGAGAAAATTTATTCAAACAGAAAATATCTTTGTTTACGAACCTTTCTCAGATTTTATTAAGCGTGCGTGGTGCGAAGTCAGTTGAGGCCCTTTCACACGAATAAATTTGGCTTCAGTTTACTTTCCATTTTATGATTTCAGTTTATTGAATGCCATTTGAAGACTTTTTCCATAAAAATTGCGGTCATTTTGTCTTTCAATTTATTCAATGGCTCGAATTTATTCAAAGGTTATCGTTGCGAATATGTCTGAAATACTCTGGAATCAAAATTTCAAATTTCGTTCCAGAAGTTCTTCTTATAGAATTATTTTTAGTAACTAACTAGTTCAGATCTGAATGCGAATTAAACATATTAAGAACCAATAAGCACGTTATTAATAAAATATATGATACTAGTAAGAAAATTAGTTTTTGTTTAGCGAATTATTTTTTAGTCATGCAGTTTAGATAACTTAAAAATAACTAAATTTTTTATTTTGTTCATAATTTGGTTCACAAATGTGTGATGAGTTTTCGAATTGTTTATTTAAAGTTTATTGAATTAAGTTAATTGAATCGGTGTAAAGAATAAAGTCGTTCAATAAAGCAAATTAAAAAATATTTGAACGTTCATTTTATCATATACTGTATCAAAATAAAACGTCTAAATTCCGCAATAACGAAGTTAATACCGACTACTTCCCATTAATTTAGTTATAGTTCCGAGAAGTTGGAAATATCGTGTCTTGGGACCACAAAGCTCTGCCTAAGACACTATGACAATGACAATGACCGAGACAAGTCGTTAGTGTGGCCGCCTGAGCGGACGTATTTTGCGCGTTCAATGCAGAAAGTTAAAGGCGGCACAATACGCATTCCACGCCTCATAAAGCCTCTATGCGCACAGGTAATGAACTGGCGTGAATCTTCTCACAGGTACCTCGCCTTTGTGATGCACTCAGCGATGATCCTATAATTAAATGAAGAGAAATTAAAGATGAAGGTGTATTGTATACGTTCTTAAAATCTCCATCAACATATATATACAGTACCGGTCAAAAGTTTAAGACTACCATGTAAAATCATCAAACTTCTCATAGGACCTAAAGTTTTGCCGCGATATAGATGACATTTTTTTCGAATATTCTTACAGGTACAAGAAAAGAATCCCCACAGATACAATTAGATGCTATGCTTAGTTTAGGAGTTTTGAATATTTTCTGGCAACCACAAAATTACAACATTTTGGAATATTAAAAAAAAATTTATGGCCTATTCTATTGACGTCTTACTTACATTCAATAGCTGGGCTATCTGTCTATGGGTTTTTACACTTTCTCATACCAATTATTTCCATTTAACATTATCTGACACACTTTGCTTACCCATTGTTTACAAACACAGGTCAAGTAATTGCTGTAACTTGACAGAGCTGCAAACAGTGGAAAATTGCTCCAAACACCGTAGGCAGACAAAACGAGCATGTAGTGCCACCTGTTGAACAGAAGATGAGCAACAAGGATAAAGAAAGCAGATTCTGGTAGCTATTTCGGCAGAAAAGTTATACATTTTTGAATTTCGTAAAAAAATAGGGAAATTCTTAAAAAATTGTTTTTTGATAAATGTGCCTAGCTTTTCTGCCAAAAATGTTTCGCATATTTTTATATTTTAGCAAAATAAAAAGCACACTTTTTTACACCAATAAAAAATTCAACGTCTAAATAACGTCAATATAATAGGCCATACAATTTTTTTATAACGCAAAATGTAGTAATTTTGGAGTTGCAAGAAAATATACAAAACTTCATAACTCCTAAACTAAGCATAGCATCAAATTGTAACTGTGGGGATTCTTTTCTTATACCTATATTCGAAAAATTGGCATCGATATCGCGGCAAAACTTAGGTCTTATGAGCCGTTTGATGATTTTACATGGTGGTCTTAAACTTTTGACCGGTAATATATATATATATATATATATATATATATATATATATATATAAGCGTGTGTGTGTGTGTGTGTGCCTTAAAAGGGCCGCAAAATTCTGGTTTTAGAAACATTTCGGTGTTGCGAAGGGGAAAATATTACTATAGGAATTAAATGAAACCATATAAAATTGTAATGTAAAAATATGTAATTAAAGAACTTTGAATGACAATTTTAAACAATAGGAGAAATAGGTATGATACACAGCAAATTACGAAAACTCTGTTTATGATTGAAATAATTGTATCTAAAAAGTGACAGCTAAAATTTAAAATAATTAAATTTGTATTTTAGTTGGCGCAGGTTATTGTCGCACTAGATTTATGACAACGTTACTCGGCCTGAAGTTTTTGGTCGTTCATTTGAGACCAAATTTACCACAGTAGATAATACTGTAATACAATGTCGCATTAAAAATGTTTTACGTTTTTAATTAAGTACTCTGTATAACAAGGCGAAAAATATCTCCCATAGAAAAATTTATATTTAAGGCAAAACTAACCATAAACAAAGTTAAAGTTTCTAGTTTGTTGGTATCTCAGTAGTGAAACGTATTTTTTCCCCCTGAGATAATGAAAGTATACAACATAAAGAGGAAGTAGTAAATGACGGAGGCTTTTAAATGTACTGTCAGGAGGATCAGTCTTGTGGAGAACAGTCTGGCAGAATCAAACAAACCTGAGAGATGTTTCCATGTACGTAGGTGAAAAGTACACATAACATAAAACAATTGTCGTATAAATATTTTTTCTTAAATGCCGCTACAAATGCACACACAAACATACTTATACACGCACCTAGGAACTATGTATAATCGTGTGTATCAAAAAATACGCAAACGTCAACTACAGTAGGGTTCTCTGAATATTGTCAATAAAAATTACTTATGAAGTTCACAAACAGCTAACATCTTTCAAGTGCAATATTTGAATTAATAGCGACACTTTTTTGCTTATGTACAGGCGTAACTACAGGTAATACGCAAACACAGTCACGACTACAAATATTTTGCCTGGGTCAAATAGTCGACACGTTTATTCATTATTAGTTTCTGACAGTGGCAAACAATACAAGTGTTATAAATGTGTACAGTAAGTTGAATAGCTACACTAAACACGCCATACGTAAGAATTCAAATAATATTGAGCCAGAATATGAGCTTATAGTTGTGAAATGGGGCTGCGGTAACGAAGTGGTCAGACCACTCGCCTCCTACTAAAGCGATCCGGGTTCGATCCCCGACGGCGTCGGTCCCCGGATTTTCGCATGTGGGAATCGTGCCGGACTATGTCGCTGGTCAGCGGGTTTCCTCGTGGCTCTCTCGATTCCTTCAATTTTCTCATTTTGGAGCTTTTTCATAGTAGGGCCTCATTTCACGTCATCCTTCAGGGTACCCAGATGCCTACGGGCACTCAGATACGGGGTACGAACCTTTGGTATCCACCTCATACGATATGTAGTTACAGTTGTGAAACATCGTCTATTGAAATAACTCTATAATATACTGTAGGGATTCCGGCAGGACACGTCTGTAGGGAGAAGTTTATGTATTTTCGTTTGCAAAAATTATACTCTCGCATTTATTTTGGCATTAATATTCACAAATACCAATAATAATATCCTGCAATGTATTTCACCATAAACCAAGTGTTTTCCCCTCATAAAATACAGACGTTTGAGGAGTTACCCATGATTACCAGTTATTATTAAGAAGTATGACATTAAGTACGACTCTACTTACGTTGATCAGGAATGGAATGTATGTGTGAGGAAAAAAGAAGTACACAGAGGAAGTTTACCGAAAATAAGTCAACATCCATCACGTAAATGATGTGAAAATTTTACTATTTTTAATACACGAAGGCAAAAAACAATTTGGTCATTAATTTGGCCACTTACAACCATTAAAGGAAAAACTTACAGCGGATAAAATAAAGATTTCCTGCAGCGATACCGTTCACAACGTATTCCTACTATTTGTATACATTATGTCATCTTAAACAAGCGTAGATAAAGTGTAAATATATTTATTTCAAACGATCAGCCTCTGCATTTACATTCTTATGAGATGCACATCTATTCAAGCTCCTGTATTGTGTATATCTTAAAATAAATATTTTAGGTCATGCTCCAACTGATTAGTAAGTAATTTATCAAAATTAATATTAAAAATATCCAATAAAATTACTTTTGATAGTACAGAAGTATGGAGATAAATTATAGCCCATATTTATTTAAAATAGGCCAAAAACTTAATACGGTTTACCGTACGAGGTATAATTGCTTTGAAAATATTAAATTATAATAATGCAATAAAAATTTAAAATGTTTACTGTACAAAGTAGTAACTAAAGTCCAAAAATAAAGATATTTTCAACAAAAACCTTATATGAATCTAAGGAAGAACTTGCAATTATAGACTCACGCATATACTCGCTTATCAATATAAATGAGAAATGTCATAGTGTTCTACTGGTTTCATCTTTAAAAATATTATTAGTTATCTTTTTATATTGGCTAATGGGCTCTTCTAGCGTATTATAAGCACGAGCTTCAGTCGCAGGAAATTATATGGTGTCGTCACTTGCATGAAGTGTAGGAATTATCAGTAGAGATGCTGGTTTATCGCGGGGAAACTTGACTGTTTGCTGGGTTTCAACACCCAATTAGCTTACCAGAAGATTACAGGCTTTACCTTATACTTGGAGCTGTTACCCTATTTGACTAAGCCAACAAGAATTCCGCTATTGCTATATTTGATGCCTGTTACTGGTCTGCAGAATGATACTTCGTGTCAGATGTACATCAGCCAATCATACATGTTGCAATTAACTATAGCGTCTTCAATGGTATGTTGGCACAAAACATTTTCGCGACGTACCATCATCTCTAATTATCAGATGTAAGGGGTTTATGGGCAGGTTCAGTTATTGTGACGGGCTGGAAAAAAGAAATGTGTTGTCTAAGTGATGCAAACATATTTCTTTCTCAGCCATAGCAGACCGTCTAAACATCTTCTACTAAGCCGTTAACACAATAGCGTTTCGTAGTAAGAGTAGACACGGTAATATGGTTTAATATGTAAAATAGAAGAAGAGATTTCAATCTTCTGTATTCTGTTAGCTAGATCAAAGTTGAGATTAGTTTGTGGTAGAGCCCGGGAAAATTCGCGAGTTCACTGGTCCGTAGGCTTGCCTCGAAGAATATTTGTGAAATCTTGTAGACAGCAGATGTATAATAGCTGCTCGCTGACACAGTGAAATGGGCCTGTATTCAGTCACATTTTTATTATTCGCTCAGCTACTTCCAGGAAGTGTTGAGTAAGCCAGCGGCCAATTTTGAACGTTATACAACCCTATACCTGTTAAATTCTAGCTTGCGCCTAAAAGAAAACGCGATTATTTCAGGTCTCTAGTTTTAACTCTATTACAGTAAATACGTACAAATTGAAAACCTGTAGAAAATATTTTAAATGTTCACAAAATAGTTTCTATAAAAAAAACAGAGATCACATTAGTATCATTCTAGGAAAGTATAAATGTTCTATTGAAGATAATACCACAAAATTTTAAACTTGATTTAGTTAAGGTTTCTACATGTTCTGTGATATGAGAAAAAAACTGTTGCAGGTACGATGCTTCTGTCAAAATAGGGACAGCAATTCAGTATGGTTGTTGGTACTATTGGGACTGTTCCAATAAAATCTGGTCTTTATAAGTAACAATATATTATGTAGACGGCAAGCACTTTCATTTTTTTTCCTTCCACAACAGAACCGGTTTTTTGTAGGAACAATCCAAACAGTAGAAACAACCTAACTGGATTGTTACCTCTATTTTAACAGAAGGTTAGTACAGACAACAATACATTTTTCTGAGTATTTTGCTTTCAACCTTCTTGACCCGGGACGGGCACAATACGTGTACTGAAGCGTTCATCTCAAGACAAGATTTAAAAGAGAAAAGACAATATAGTGGATGTCTGTTAGTTTTATAGGTAATTGGCGACTTTGTCTCCGATCTATAAGCCAAATGTTCAGTTACAAATTACCCTAACAAAATTAGTATGTAGAACTGAGTAGCGTGACCGCTAATCTAACGGAAATATTTACAGTAGTTGGAACATGGCCATGAATACACTGCCGACCAATAAGTTTACAGTAATAACGGGGAACTAATGATAATTGATTTTCCTGTAAATGGAAAACCTTTACAGTTAACTCATCCAAACGAAAAGTATTGTACACGAAATTTTGAAATTACAATTACGGTAATATTAATACGGACGTGCGGAATTCGCGTTACTTTCTGGCAGCAGACTAGACTGCAAGCTACTGTACAGACTCTCGCAGTCTCTTATTGGTCCACACAATGTCGTGGCCTGCTGCAGGAATCGCTTCTGACCAATAATTGAAAAGATACACAAGAGAATGACCAATCTCCAGCAAGCATTTACACAAGTAAGTGATATCACATGGTGGACACACAGACTGTGCTCAGATACATTCATATCAGTAGAGTATGGTGTGACGCCAAATAACGCGAGTTTTGTATGCCTCTAGGTGTTAAGGATTTACCATAAAATCTAGCAAGGTTTCTCAATTTCACACCACTCTTTGAGATGTGTTGTAAGCATTGTTAACGGTAGACCTTAAAACTGATATATTGAGAAATAATTTCTTTAACATCGGATATTCATTCAAGCAATCTTAGTATACGCACAGACTGTAATTTCAACACTATTACATCCAGGGGCGTAAAGTCGAGTATGCGGGGTCAAACATGACGCTGCACAACCCTCGTAGGAAGCTGCAGTATAGTACAGCGACCACTGATATATACCCGTGGAGCACTAGTGGCCGATGAAGCGTAGGACCGCTTGTTTGCCAAGAGATAGACGTGCGGGCGCGCTCGCTTCAACACAGCCCTGCGGCTAGAGGAGTCCTCTCAAATGTCGCGTCTGTCACGTCTCTCGCCGCTATCTACACTGTAAAAAAGTATTTGAAAATTTCCTACACCCATATGGCGCAGTGTTAAAAATGCCGCCTGGATAACCTTTTTTCCTCATATATTTTTAGGAATCAGTCCACTGTGTACTGATGTTACCGGAGTTGTACAGTAACAATGTCCAACAGTTACTCTATTTACAACCCGAGGTAACGTGACTGTTCCGTACTGTGTACGTGTAAAAACTTACTACTAAGGGAGTTATTTTTTTTTTCAAAGTGAAAGGTTCGTCTCTTCTCCATTGGTTTTTAAACTGGAAATTTAACATTGGAGACATTACAGGAATTTACAAGATATGTTATTAAGTTATTAAATACGAACTGGCTGTATTGAAACTATGTTTGTTAATATCCTTTCCCAGACAAACCTTAAATATATCACAAAGTTAAAAATACTGTTTAAGGTTTCGCGCGGTGTACATTCCTAAAATTTCACTGAGAAGAATCATTTAAATGTAATCACGTTCGTTCCCTTACCCACCCGTAAGGAATAACTTTGTTATGTTTCTATGATAATAGCTCATAAAACAGTAAATTGTAAACCTGTTTTCAATGTGTCCGAGAAGAGAAAATATGAGCTATGTCACCCGAAAATTATTTACATTAGAACTGAATTTCATGTAATAGCATAAATAACTTATTGTTTATATATATATATATATATATATATATATATATATATATATATATATAGAGAGAGAGAGAGAGAGAGATTGTTCAGTTTATCGTTACTTAATATTAAGTAAATACTGATTTTATTTTAAATATATATTGAAATATATGCTCGGAATTTCATCCCCTCTTTTCCTTATATTGACTAAACGAAGCACATTTTCGACAAGACCATAGGGTTTTATCGGGAAACTATTACTTCCTGTATCATTTCATTCCTCTGCTGCTCTACAGCTACTTCGTATCATTATCACCAGACTTATTGCTGTGAATAGCCTTCCGAATTCCTCCACACAATAGTCACACCCCAGACGCCGAAGAAGTGCTGCGAACGCAACGTCGCCACCTCATATGATAGGCAGTACGGAAATGGAGTTAGGCCTATATCTTCCAGTACTCCTGAACGCCATTTAGCAACGGGAACCATAGTGTCGCACGCGCGCGACATTGGACGCTTATGAAACCACATTGGAACTACAGATAAGAACGTCACGTGATAAAAATCTACCGGCCCTCAAGATCTCTATAAATATTCGTCTCTATCTCTACGCCGGATCCACTCAGGTCTACTTTGCATGCTTGGAAGCAGAGCAGATAGCCACCAGCAGACGGTATACAGGCAAGTGTGTGTAAAAAGTAAACATACACGGACTTCCACATGTGTACATAAAAAAATATTTTTGTAAGTCTTTTTAATTGCGTTTTCACGAAAAATACGGAATGTAGTATTTTTGTTGGATCAGAAGTCTCGAGGAGTTTATCGAGTAAAAATGTCGCCAGAAAACGTAAGCCAGGTATGGAATAAATTATATAATTATTAACTTACGAGGCCTTCTAAACAGATACATTTTTAACATTTAAAATTAAGTTGCATATGATCAACTCTAGATAAATTAAAAAAGCAGCGGTTATAAATCAGAGACCTACTTTCACTTCGCAATATATTGCAATGTAAATATTTGGGGATTTGCTCTAGAATTTTTGTTCAGTATGCATTGCTAGTACGCAATTGTAATGCTATATACGAATATTGCACCAATAAAAAAGTATATTATGCAATCTTCTAACATGGTTTTAATAACACAGTTCTGCCAGATCGGCAACTAAACTTACCGCTTGTGCAGAGTTTGTCGTATTTTTAAATAAAAAAAAAATAGCTGCCAAGATACTACCCTTCGTATTTATATCCACTCGGGAAAAATCGTTAAACATCCAACGGCCGAGTAGATCCAGTCACGTGACCAGTACTACTGAGTAGAATATAGGCTACCTTCTACGTTTTCATAAGCGAATAATTAATTTGAGGTTGAAAAATAATTCCACGCAAGCATGCGTCGGACAAGCTCTACTAAACACGTTTCTAAATATGCGGCAATGAGGTAAAATGTTTTCAATATTAGCTATAAATAGTTCTTTTTTATTTTAAGGTTGATTTATTTAAATAATAATAAGCTTACATAATATTTCGCCCAAGAACGAACGAGCTATAATAAAAATATGTGCACTAGGCGTGGAATAAATCTGAGCTTGAGATATGTCACACTTCTGGTTCGAGCTCGATAAAGGAACTATATTTTCACTCCGAACAGTAGCTACACGTGTGGTGGTGTCAAATGAGCGTTGTCGGTCTGCATTTATCCCTCCCCGTACTATGATTCATATCGGTACATCATATTTGTAAGAGTCGCCCAGGCTCGACCTATTCGACACCTAGTTACGTTACAAAATACATTATAAGATATTGTTAGTATAAGTTGGTGATTCAGAGTCAGAAATAAAAACTGGTAAGCCAGTATGGATCGTTTGAATGGTGATCGTAAAAATCTATACATAAATAGTCACAAAACTACAAAATGTTAATTCTGGACTGTACATTTTTGCTAAAACAATTAATGTAAATGGTCAATCGTGAGCATTACAAACATACGCGCACGCTTCTTTTTTAATGTGCAGACGCAAACGGATCTGCCAATACCGATGAAACCTATTCATGGCAGACGGGTTAAATTAATGACATCGTCGGCTTTTACGAAATACCGCTGTCCCGATGCAGTGGTCGTCAGGGTAACTTTTGAAAATACTGAATAGCTTTATTTCTCTCTCTTTGATCGTGCCAATATTTACAGTGTTACTGCACAAAGAATCAGAAATCATATTTTGTAGGGCAAGAACAGTATAAAATTTCTCTATGGCTGAAAATGACGTCCAATAACTTTACTGTATAAACATCAATATAAAGATGTAAAAATTACAAATATACCCCTTTGAAATTCAAGCCAATTCTTCTCATGCCGACGTTACGAAGTGTATCCGGATATAAAATTAGAGGTCCATATTTTCAGAACTACGCGATGATATAAATCATTTTTATGAGAATAAATAATGTTCCAAACGTAGACATCAAAAGTGAAGCAGATAATATACGGGCCTAATACGTAAAAAAACATCGATACGCTAATGGTCCAATGTTTTAGACCTACTCTACCGTTGTAATATAGTGACCGTTAAAATTATTTACCATGTCAAGAGAAATTTATGTTTGAAAGGTAGGTTAATAGAGAAGAAAGTTAATTAAACATATTTTATGCCTTTGGTATTACAGATATGTAAAAATTATGAGAATATATTTAGCCAGATACTTGTGGCATGTTTAAATGGCTTTTATAATAGTGATGTACCCCATAAACGCATTGCTGCTTGTATGAGGCGGGCTCCAATTATGGTCCTGACGTTCACTGAAGGTCAACTAGGTATTCAAATTATTAATAAGTAACCTAATATAAAATTTAATTGACCATAGTTACACCCTGTTGGAAGCTAAATATATACTATCAAGCTCTCTGACTATTGTAGGATTAAATTTTAGGAACACATATTAGAAATATATTCTACGTATTTTACATATACTCTGATAACTTAAAACAAGGTGTGATTAGGCGTATTTTATATAGACCACGAGCAAGTCGTGAATGTTCCTCTCATTCTACTTCTTAGTCTTGAATTTTTATGTAATTTATTTCGTAAATGTTAATTAACACTTTGTAATAGAACTAGCGTGCTGGAAAGTATGTTTTTAAAAATTTCATCTTAATATCAATATGTACACCTCTTCGATATAAACAGTCTGGTCGTGGCTGGTGATTACTGCTACTTATTAGGCACATACTAGGTTGTTTTAACAGTCACATTGATGCATTAATATTATAGACATTGGTAAACAGCGGGAAAAGCTGATTGTTTGCTAGGTTCCGACATGCTATGTCTAACACTGAACGTTTGAACCTATATTGGCTATCGTTTATATGAATCAATGTGTCCCTCTTCAACAGACCCAATTAGAACTGTACAGTTTTAACACAGAACGTGTGTGATTTGCCAAAAAAAAACTGTTCACGTGTGTCACGATTGAGATACTACAGTTTATTGGAGACTATGTTAAATATTTTCGCGATTTTCCAGTGTCTCTAGGTAATTATTATACAGTTCTTTATAATATTTATACGCATCCAAACATGTGATAGAAACTCGACAAGAAACGCCTACTAAAATCCATATTTATTTTACACGTCACTGTATGTAATGACTATGAGGTAAATTGTGATTTGTACTGGAGTTCACTAGTTACTTAGTATTTGGGCCCACTTCACTCTACTACATGATGTTTATTTTGTCATTGTCAATATTTTCCTAGTGCAAGGTAAATCCAGATAACAAAATAATTCACTAATTTTAAACGTTCCACGACTTGACCATATATGTTGTGTTTTTCACGTATTGGGTCTCCTATATCATTTAATTACAATTTAGGCGTAATATTCTAAACAATACGACACAGAATTATTAGCTTAACATGTTAAGTAATAAATACCATAGGCCACTTTAGCTCTTCGCTAAATTTCGTTATAATTCACGGGTAAATACGTGAGGAAGTACAAATATCTGAATCGGTGTTTCCAGTTTGCTTAGTTGGCAAGTTTTATACCATACCATTTTTAATGGAAAGTGATATTGTTTACATACCTTACCGTAAATATTGACTCACAAAAATTTTCTCTCGCAGAAAAATCGTAGAGAAAGGAATATTTAGCGTGATCAATAACTTGCATGTTATAATCCACTAGCCTGTGCACACACAAGCCCATTAGGTGCTACTCAGTGGAACAACGGGCAACGTACGAACACACGGTTCTTGCATTTGCTTAAGATATTGGATTATAACATACAGGAAAAATCCCAAAATACACGTGAATTGTTTTATAATAGTACACAATATCCAACTTGGTAGAGGCATCAGTTATTTGAGCGTGCCAATCACAAAGAGGTTACTGTCACGTCACGCCTCGCGTCCACGGGTAGCCAAGACACTGAGAGCGAAAAAAATCCTAACATTGAGCGTGAAATAAAGCTGCAGGTGTGCACGTTAAGGGGTATGGAAAGATAAGATGTCGAGCGAACGACTAGGGATACTCACAGTCGATCAAATCTAAAATACCCATCATAATTCGATGGGATCTTTTTGCTAGTAGATATTTTATTAGCGGACGTTTATTTATGTAGCACTGGGCGCTAGAATGCTTCACTTTCGAGTACAACATTAAAAACGGTATTTAGAAAAATAAGGGATTGAAATCACAAAATCAATGAAAATGGGAAACTTTTATTTTAATAATTTCAGTACGATAATATCCAGGACTCTATAATAACCGAATTAAAAAATATTTCCGTTTTGATTTTAAAATAATTTTATCATCCATAAGCCGCTCGCGCTGAGGTTTTCGGAGAGTAACATTATTTTGAAATCAAAAGGTGAATTTTTTTAATTCGGTTATTATAGAGTCCTGAATATTCAATTACTAAAAATTATAAAAATTACATTTGTGGCTTTAGTCCCATGTTTTCTTAATACCGTTTATAATATAATTTCTACTGGGCAAAAATCCCATCGAATTATGATGAGTAGTTAAGATTTTATCGAAGATTGAATATTCCTTTCGTTCGCTCGACATCTTAATATTCCATGCCGCTTAAGCATTGAAACTAATAAGTACCAAAATATTTTTGTGATGAGTACCGGTTCTTAGTTATCGTTCATTCGAAGCACTATTTAACTCTTCAAAAGATCCAGTTATAACGTAATAGTTGTACAGTTCTGGTACAGAATGTGTATGATTGGTCGCAAAATTGTAAAAATTGTGTCACGAACTGCATCGTCCAATAATAGTAAGATAAATGTAGTAAAGTTTATTGGAGGCTATATTGACTTTCAATACTCTACGCGATTTTCTAGTGTCTCTAGTAACAGAAAAGTGTAAATAAGGCCCATTTCACGACAAGAGCAGAGTGCTCCCGAAAATGTAGTAACCTTCGTACATTCAACACGGCATTTATATAAATTGCTCTTTGTAGATTCATTTACGCAATGTTAAAACAACCCCAGAGTGCCAGTGGCGGCAATCAGTCATAACGGGGTCAATTTTCAACTCCAGTGTCCAGACCTGTTCCTCTATGGCCATGATCGAGACGCGGTGTTTTACAACCTCTATGAGCCCAGAAATGAACATTTCATTTTTAAAAGTAGTTTTCATTTATAATATCGACGTTATGTGGCGCAGTTGTTTGTAGCTTCGATCTATTGTTCGAGAGGTTTCGGCCTCAAATTTCTACTAAAGGCTGTGCAAACGTGCAAGTCTGACAAAAAACTGCAAGGCAGATGAAATTAGCGAAATTTGGGTGAAGTCGTTCAAAAGTGATGAAAATGGATTATGCATCCACTATCTACTGAAGTTCCTCGACAGCATCAGCCCACATATACCATCTCACTAATCTCAAGGTTGGGGCACGAAATATGTTATATTTCAGCGAAACCTTATCCTGCCAAAATTCCTTAATGCCACATAACTTCAAGTGAAGGTTTTGAAAAACAAATATGTTATTGAGTGCACCATCATCAGTGGTTGTGGTCGAGGGAAATCAGTCTTAATACCATGTAAACTAAGGATTTCATTCGATATTCCTATTATATTTAACAGTCTGTAACTACCCCGCAATGTCAACTGTGCTGTGACTAAAATCAAGGCCCAGGTGAAGTGGTTTGGCAGGGACAAATTTAAGACTGCTTTTCGCGTGGACAGCTATAGCTACTTATCTTGCAGCAGAGTTAACTCAACTAGCAGATTTGTCATTCTAATACTTGATGACTGAATTACCTTTCTCGTGTACAAAGAGGTATCTGCTCTTAGTAATACACGCGAGCAAAGCCGCGGGCGTACTGCAAGTATATAAATAAAATTCAGTAGTTAATCAAGGCATTCGAAATATATTTACCTATCGGCACGTTAAACGTTTGAGTATTCCTACTTTTAGTGACCAAATGATAAATGTTTTCACATATTTTTCCTTGTTAAGTATATACATTTTTAAAATGCGTTTTTATTTCAAAAAGTTTGTTATTTTTTTTTAATTGTATACAAATATCAGTGCAGCATAGTAAAAGAAATGATTCAATTACATAAAAAAGCTCATGAATTTGTGGAACATGTATCAGTTTACACGGTAAAGAATTACGTTCAAAGCAGCCGAAACCTGTGACAGTCCGAGACAACTGTGTATTTAAACTTTGGCCAGCGAAACTGATACAGGTGATTTTGAAGTCCTTTATAACAATTACGTTCCAATATATTAAAAAGTGGAAATCCGTAAAATAAATAACAAAATTCCAAATCTAATTTCACGGTAGTATTCAATTTGGTAACAGGCTTTTCTTCCCACTCGTTTACAGTGTTCACAACATGGAATTTGATTGCTGCTGAATACTATGCGATATTACTACAGACTGTAAAAATTAGCAGTTTCACTGACCTGTAGGCTAGCATAAAAGAATATCTGTGTAGTCAAGTAGACAGAAGCTTCTCATTGGCTGCTTTCTGACACCCCATCATCGTAATCCATCGTTGCTTGACCCCTGTCTCGTTTAGACTGGTATGTTCTCAGCAGCGTCTGGACTACTAGCTTGTTCTACCAGGTTAAGCAGTACTGTATGATGCTAATTCACCCAGGTTAATGTTAAGTCTCCTACAGGTTAAGAAGAAAATCGAATTTCTAATGGACGTAATGACATGTAAATTTTCGCCGCTAGTTCAGCTGGTTTCGGTAAATGAACTCTTTCATGCTGGCGACTATGCTGATAAATTCGGGTGCAAGAACCATTCGTTGCCGACGAACATAACAAAAAAACCTTTTACAGATTCCATGTCAACTAATGGAACAACAGGCAAAGTAGAACACAATTGTGTAATTGTCAATTGGTGTATATACAATTTTGTTCTAGCACGCTTTCGGAGAGGCGCAAAAAGGGGGTAGCTAAAAATAATCTTGCTTTATTTACTAGAGGGAGAATTATTTTCAAACATGGTGAAACATCGCCCGCTGTACGTACATGATACCTAGAGAGGATGATTAGAGATGATGGTATATCGCGAAAATGTTTTGTGTCACGATAGCCTTCAAAACACTGACACAGCGTAGCTGTCTACAGACCAATACCAGGCATCCAATATTACAATATCGGGATTCTTATTGACTCAGTCAAATAGGACAACAGTTCCACGTACAAGCTAAAGCCAGTAATCTTCTGGTAAGCTGGACGTGTATTGAAATCCATCAAACAGTCAACTTTTCCCGCGATAAACCATCATCTCTAAGGATGATTTATCGCTGGAAAACTAGACTGTTTGCTGGGTTTCAACGCACGTTCAGTTTACCAGAAGATGACTGGCTATCGCTTTTATGTGAAGCTGTTGCCCTATTTGGCTGATCCAATAAGAATCCCGCCGTTGTAGTATTTGATGCCTATTATTGGTTTGCAAACAGCTATGTTGTGTCAGACGTAAATCATCGAATAATGCGTGTTGTAATTAACTACAGTGTTTTCAAGGATATGCTGGCACGAAATATTTTCGCGATTATCATCCTCTCTAATGATACCGTAATGTTTTCACCTACAGTGAGGATGCTACGTTCAAGCGCTACTCCCCTACTGAGGTAAAGTCAACACGGCCCGGGCAACAGTAGGTGACGCACTCGGGTGCCAGGCCCGTTGCGGGGTGATTATGAACGTACACATCCGTAATCCGATGACAGGCGGTTAACTGCGGCACACTATAATCCAAGTTGGTGATTACCTGCATGGTACGTGCTCATCACGTGTGGGGGCGCGCGCACGAGGAAGTTTAATGAAGAAGCGCCCCCTGTCGCTCGCTGCGTTCGCTAACAAAGCATGGAGCAGTACATAGCTTACGACCCGCAATAGTAGGATATCAAAACAGTTCAGGTTATCAACAGTAAAATCAAATAATTTTTAATGTCCTGCAACAGTCCTGTTGAGAGTGGTTAGTCTAAATTGAGCGATGTTATATATCAACCAGTTTCCGTCGCTTGTTAGTAGTGAATAAAATATGTACTATATAGAGAGGCACGAGTAGTTCGTGGATTCATCTGACATCAGGATAGATTTCTCATCTTATACACGCACTGACCACAGTCCTTTTTCTCCCAACTCTATCGCCGTGACTTATTCACACACTGGTGTATGTGGAATCTCTATTTAAGGTAAACCTACTATAAAAAAAAACATCTGTAGAAAAATCCATGGTCCCTAATTTAATCAATTGGTTGTTTTAGTTGTTAGTTTGTCTTGCTATATGGTATTATTTTACTGTTTTGAAATACGTCTGAAATGTGTAAACGTAACAAAATGTGGTTAGTTTGGGGAACATTATGTGCACTTCATCTAATCCGTGTTATTGTGTGATTTGTTTGTATGTATTTTATTATATTTTGGGAGGTATAGGCCTATGAATGTTTTTGTACGGAAAACTTCCTCTTCTGCATTGCTGTCTTCGCGATATTAAACCACGTGGCTGCTTGTCACTGGCCATCTGCCTAAATCAATAGTAATGGTAAAATAACATAATTCTAGCATTGTTTTTGGAAAGGATGATGATGTGCTCTTTCCCGGTAACTTAAATTCCGTTGTGCTGTATTTTAACCTTCTCGAGCTCCAAGAAGACGTCAGTCTAGAAGACGTCCTTCAGACAGTCATTGCTGTTCGTGATGAGGAAATGTTTGACAATTGAAACTTCAACTCTAGCTCTGGACTTTAATTTTTCTATTTCCCAACTGAGGAAAATTCGCTGACTTTTCAAACAGAAATTTTAATGTTAACCTTTCAGTTGCAGTGAGATTTTTCCATGTTGTAATTCCGTGTTGTGCACTCAAGAAGGAATTTCTAAAAAATTGCGCTAATCACACTATCATTGTTCAAAATGTTGCCTCGGTCATTATAACTCCTTTTATCACGTAGTAGCATTTCCACGATGTTTTTGAAAAGATGGTGCAACTTAATTTCCAAGTCGACCTGAGCACATTGCTACTCTGTGTGAGCGAAGATGTGACTTATGCAAGGCTTGAAATATCTTATTTAAATCAAGCAATATAAAATGGTGTACATGGATTGTTGAGTCCACTTTGTTGAATTCAGCAACTTTCACAAACATTTTGAATGATATTCAACATTATTTTATTTCTCTAACTTTTGAACTTGATTGCTTCTGAAAACTTGTTCATGTTCTATGGTTTAGGTTCAAACAGTAGCCAAATATATAATATGTTTTTCAATGTAATTGTAAGTGTAACTTTAACCAATTAGAACTTTCTTTTTTGAACTGTACCCTGTATATCCCTAGGAATTTCTAGACGATACGTTAAAAGAATATTTGTTTTTAACTGTTATGGCATTGTTGTGATCCCTGATACTAAACTTTAAGCTTCTGTCAACTCAAATGATCTCTTTAGCTGTATAACTCATAAAATCACTCTTGGTTTAATTTTTGGTTTACTCTTACCTTTTTGGATGCACAAAAATACAGTTGTAAATTAGTTTCTATTCTGGTAAGCCATACATTGTTTTATGCGAAAAAAATATTGTGAATCTTTAAATTCTTTTCTTCCTTATAACTTACCTAATTTTGGTTATTTGCCACCCAATTTCCTATTGTAGTGACTTTTCTGTAAAGAACTACTACCGACGTTCTCCCTTCTCTATCTCTCTGTCTGTCTGTCTGGAAGCAGTTATGTCTCTAATGCCACATAGTGTGATACTACTACAAGTTCTTTTATTTTAAAATATTTGCTGAGTCAGCTTCTCAGTGTATTTCAACCTGTGTTTACCAAACCTACATGTTCTAAAAACTAGCTGGTAATCTGACTTCACTTCATTTTTTCCAAAAAGTATTCTGATCTTTTGTCTTGTTTTGGTGATTTGTGTGTGTTTCTGTCCAGTGGTATGGAACAAACTATGCTCTCGTCCAAATCCTCAGCATATTCGACCTATTCCTTCCTCTGCTCTCCCTGAGGTAACATTTGTTGTAACCCACCACCACCACCACCACGTATTAAGGCTACCCTTTTTATTAGTTACTTTAGGTGTTTTGGGTGTGTAACTTAATTGGTTGTGCAATGATGGTTTACAGTTAGCTTTGTTGTCTGTATCACCAAATGTCGACCATAGTAGGTTTGTCGTTGGCCGGGATGGGGGGGGGGGGGGTGGTAACTTGTGTCAGTTTGCACCACCCTTTTATTTTATGTATCATAGTTTTTATATTACTAGTAGTCAAAGTTATTTTTATTTTGGCCAAGTTCCGTCCGTCCGTTTAATTATTCCAACTGCTTTATGTCCCTAATGTTAAACATCGGTAAAATATTATAATTGTAACTTTTCCTAGCTGTAATTGTTCCTAAATTTGTCGTGTGACATCTGTTCTGTTCTTGTTAAAATATAGGGCCCTCTATACAGTTTGAGTAATATGTGTTTTTTTTTCCTACACCATGATGGGTGGTGGCTGTGCGTACTTTAGTGAACCTTTTAAGAACTAATATTATGTTCATTGGTCATATTAAAATACTTTACGCTGTTTGATCCATCAACTTTTAATAAGGTGTTGCTAATCTGAAAATTTTAGTAACATTGTTTTGTTAATTTATAAATACTGTACATTACTTTTTACCATGAAATGTAACATTTAAATATATAAATATGGAATTAACAAAGGAATTCGACTCTTGTCGATCCTATCGATCATAGTGCTGTTGCAATATGAAGAGTTGACCTTTTTCCCTTTTTCTATACCGAAACGTAATGAACTTGGCATGTTTTTGATACTCTTCTTTCTTTCTGCATGAAAATGCGAAAAAATTTTTTTGTTGTTACCGCGTTTGGATTTCGGTGTTCCAATCCCGTTACATATTTCTCTCTATGCTATTTTATCGCTTGCAGGCTTCGGCACGCGGCGTGGCCATGCTGTCAGTTTGATGTCCTGTGAGGTGATTCGTAGTACGCTGTGACGTGATGACCTAGTAATGTTTAGCTCCTCAGTCTCTACCTCCAGATGTGACCTCGGAGGACCTGAGTGACACCCACGTCTGATTTTCAGGAAAGCCTTTCTTTTTTACTTTGTGTATTTTTTGAATGGCCACTATGCAGCATGTTTCGGTCGCGCTGAGATCGTGTTGTTGGACTTACAACCAAGGAAATATATTTAAAAATTATAATCAAAATTATTTTCAATGATTTTTTTAAAAAGATCTATTATTTTAATGTATTTACTCGTAACGTAGTACTTACCTAAAGTATTTGGAGCGACCCATTCTGCATAAAATTTGTTAAAAAGTAAATCTGAAAATTTCTAAGTAAGTTAAATAATTGAATCATTATAAAATACAAAAAAAAATTGATGACATCAAAAACATCACTCATGTGTACTGTCATTTTAAGGTTGTTACTACAGAGATTGTCAATATATTTAAATACACAATTTTGAAGTTTATTTTAGAATTGGTTAGTATCAGTATTCAGTATGACATAACCTAAATTCTCAATTTTGGTATTGTCTTCAAACCTCTACTTTGACTAGTTAATCGGAGAGAATTACCAGCCGTGGCCCGTTTTTGCTCTCAACTGTCTTTGGAAAATTTCTAACTATTCGGAGCCAGGTCCACACGTAAGTTGACTGCCTATCCGTCACGTTATTGGGTCCTGCACACTCTCAGGCCGCGTCTCAAATACAGAGTGTGTAAATTCTCACTCCAGACTCCCACTTTCTCCCACTCTGGTTCACTTTTCAATCAAAGATAATCAGTCACCCTCTGATGCACCCTCAAAGCACTACAACCTATCGTGAGAAAAGGAAAGCAATGGACGTATTTCCATACACTTATAAAATAATTTTTACTTACATGACCCACTAGCCGTTCCCTTGAAACTTAAAAAACTACGCCGTGCACAGAGACATGTTCCTCTCGATTTTGAAAGAAAACAAAGATATCTTTCCGCAGATTGGGCGAGAGGATGCAGCGAGGAAGCATTGTTGCTCACTCTGGCTCACTCTTCCTTTTACCCACTCTCTCTCGTGTTTGGGACCTCAGGGAGTACACTTTGTGATGAGAGAGTACTCTCTGGGCTATTTGAGACACAGCCTCAACCTTGGTCCAGACATGTAGGCCTAGAACGTGGCAGATACGTAGCTCACAAGCGACGGAAGGTTAAGCCCAGCGTAGACCTAAGTTGTAATAAGATTGTTCAAATCAAATAAAAATAATTTTGAAGTTAAGGTATGTGTAATGTTGCTACATGTCAAAGCCAGAATAAAAGTTGCCTGAATTTGCCAGCCCCTGTGTCAAAACAAAGGAAATGAAAGGTTAAAATTTGAAGAACAGGACTTGAATGTTTAATAATTAATTATAAATATTATGCCCATTATTTGGATATGTTTATTTCCTACTTGACTTATGTGGGAAAAATAAATACGCTTCACTTTTTTCATTTCTTATTAATCCTTTAAGCTACATGTGGACATTATCTCTTAATAAATTTATGACGAAGAAAAATATATTCATCTAGTTTTGTAACATGTAAATATCTCAACGCTACATTTATTTTAATTTACCTAAAACTTAAACTACTCCCGTTTCGGAAATAGAATTAGTAGTGTAGTAATGGCGGTTCTATTGCAGGAGCCTTGGAGCCGGATCACCGGATCTGTTCAGCATGTGTCTCGTAATTAAATGTGTACTGTCTACCCACCTTCTTGTTTAATGACCGTTGTCTTGATACCTAGCTACCCTCATTGGCTCAACCTTCTATCTTGTTTTTTTAAATTAGTTTTATTGTTGTCCTCTAG
>PNEQ01127301.1:0-29885 GCA_003012365.1 Medauroidea extradentata | reverse complement strand
GGTTGAAGGGGCAGAGGAGATGTGAACATGCCTGGTGTGCAGTGGGTTGAAGGGGCAGAGGAAATGGGACATGTAATGCAGAGGATGGCAGCTGTGCTGGTAAACAGGGGGCTTGTGCTGGCAGTGGAAACACCTACGAGGCGGGCTGGAGAGAATTAAGGGGCAGTACTGGACGTGATGTTGGTCAGGCCTGGGAATGTTATAAGGGATGCTGTAGTTTTGGAAGGAATCTCTGATCATGTCGTCCCTGTGGTAGAGATTGGAATTGAGAAACTGAAAGTAGTAGATCCTGGGAGCAAGGTGATATGATAATTCAGATGGGGGGATGGCAAAGGGGCGGAAAACCATTTTAAGGAGAGTTTTGAGGCATGGTCTAAGGACAAAAGTTTAGAAATCTTGTGGGAAAACTTTAAAAGAACTGTGGAAACAACACTGAAGGAATTTGTTCCTCAAAAAAGGTTAAGGTCATGTGGGGATCCTCCATATTATGGTAAGGAGATAAAAATATTGAAAAGGGAGAGTAGAAAATTCCACGCAGAGTGGAAAAGTAAAGGGAAGATGAGGGCAAGGGACCAATTAAAGGATATGGGAAGAGAGCTGGATAAAGAATTTAAACAAGCAAAATACTTACGACTTTCGTTTTGTTGTATTTTAATAAATTTGTTATTTTTAAACTGTTTCTGCGGGTTTTTGGTCGTCTATTTTTGCTGTGTGCAAGTTCTGGATACTATGATACTAGATAATAAAAAATTGCAAGTCTTTTGTCCGTGTAGCACGTCGTCGCTGTCGTCTCGGGGCGGACCGATACTGATGTCGATTTGTCGGTATGGCTCTTAAGCAATACAGTCGCACGCACGGAGCCCCGACAACTAATTGAAATATTAAATGCCTCGTAATCACTGTCTCTCTCCAATTACTAACCAGAGGTGTCTCGGACCGACGTACTTGGTGACTCGGCGAAATCTTAATGGCGCCCCGACGCCCAAAACAACGACGATGATGGCGCCTCGGCCCACAATACTCCGCGTCTCGGCGCCTAGCTTAGGCGCCTGACGGTGGCACTCTGCCCTACCGTCGGCGTGACTCGCCGACGACCTTCCGGCTTGACACGTCCGTCCCGGATCGACGCCAGCTCGCTTCTCTCCCCTGATTTGTGCCCAAACCCCCCCCCCCCCCGTCACTTGGCCAGCAAGCTCCGGTTTGTTTTGGGCCAATCAGGAGTCAGTTTGGTGGAGTTGAAGGAACTGGAGAAGGTGCAAAGAAGGGCAGCCATATGGATGAAGGGTAAATGGAGAAGACGGGGGCAGGATGGAGAGGATGAGGAGGGATATGGGATACAATTCACTGAGGGATAGGAGGAGGGTGGAAAGACTGGTTAGTATGTATAAGATGTTGGAACGGGACGGAGGATGGAGTGCACTAGCTGACCATCTAGATAAGGGTAGATATATGGGTAGAAGCAACAGCAGTATAAAGATACAGAGGGTCTGGCGGAGGACGGGGCAGGGACTACAGTCGATGCTTGTTAGGACAGTCAGGGAGTGGAATTTGTTGCAGGAGGATGTGGAGTCGTTGCAGGGTGTGGAACAGTTTAGGGGGGCTTTGGAGAGGATGTTGTAGTGGTGTTGGATACTTGCCACCGGGCGCTTGCCCAATAGCAAGAAAATTATTTATTATTATTATTATTATTATTATTATTATTATTATTATTACATAAGTATTAAAGAAAGTAGTAAAGTTTGTCAGTGTACAGCATTGAAAACATACATATTGTAAAACACACAATGACATACTCATATTTGACTAACTTATTAAATAGGGATACTTTAAAACTGTATACAAATTAAAAGTACAGTACATGAATAAAACACATGCGTGTTATAATAAGTAATATAATACTGAAATGTTTTCACAACATTAAACACATCTATAGAAAAGTATTCACCTAGACAACAATGCTAATTTACGTAATTGTTTACCAAATTGATTTTGGCAGTTCTTGTCATAAATTATTTCCTCCACAAATGTTTTTATTTAATAATTTATATTCGTTTCATTTTCTTGAGGGCAGCCTAACTTACCCAACCTCCCTCTTCATTCACAGCCTTGTTCCTCCTGACCAGCGTTTTCACTCTTCTCCTTTCCAAGTTCCGCACCAGTTCCTGCAACGTTACAGGTGGCCGAAAGTTCGTTTCCATCATTTTTCACAGCCTGCCTTTGCCTTCTCCATTTATCCTTCACCCACTTTGATGCCCATTTTTCAACTTCTCCAGCTACCGCACCTCCAATTTCATGTACCTGTCCCACTCTGCTGCTGCTTACTGTTAACACAGACTGTGCCATTATTTCACTGCACTACTAACTACCTTCTCAGCATTCGTAGAGCCATCTCTCTTTATCTGCCTTCTCTCTGCCCCTCAAAGTCTCCAATTCATCACACTACAACTCGTCTACCAGCAATTCTTCGACATTCTGCACTAACACCCCACATGGTACTTTATAGATCACTGTCTTAAAATCTAAGATTGCAGTCATGCTAGAGGTCTTAAACTTGTTTAGTTACATGCATTCGGCAGCCATGTTTGACAGGTTACACGACTTTCTAACCTCATGACACTTGCAACCTGGAATGTACTATAACATTTACACTCCACATTCGTGACTTTTTAATTATCCTACTTGTTTTACTGCCGTATGTGCAAAATGGATATAAATATTTCACGTTGAGTATTAAGAATCGCTACTTATTGTGTACCGGCCAAACTGTTAGTTTTACAGGTAAAGATTATGAATGAAAAATGTTTCTACAGTGGTGAAAAGAAGTCGTACATTAAGAAAATCGTAGTTTACGTACTTTGAAATTTGCTGTTTTTCGTATAAATGTTAAGTCTTGATTCTCGTGTTTTACGTGCGAGCCATAAAGCTGGACATGTTTAAGTGGAGTAGTTGTGACTGCAGCCAGATACTTGTGGAACATTTTCTTGAAGTTAAGTACTTGTCCCAGCTCCTGAATACAGAACTTCTTTTATGAACGGCTTTAAGAAGAACAGATATAAATTATTTGACCTTATCAGATTATTCCAGCTCATGTGTGATAAACAACATGTTTACGTGAACAGAATGGTTTCAGTTGTGTGGCGTCACTGACCCCAGCGACTATGTCGGGGCCGGTCTCTCTACCGCAGAAAAGATACTACAGACAACGAGCGCACTCCAACCCAATAGCAGACCATTGTATTGAATAGTGAGTATTATGTCTCCTTAATGCTTTATTGCCATCTCCAGGCCATGGGCTGTCTGAAATAAAGTCTTTGTATTTTGTAAATTATTTTATAACTACTGTAATCAGTATATTTTTCACCAACCAACAGAATATTATTAATTAAATTCTCTACATTTGGTTTTTCTTAAAAGTGTCAATATTAAAGGATGTGTCATTTTGACAAACTGCTGCATCCTTGTACAATCATTACATATTCGTAGCTTCTATTCTGTTAATATAGGTAAGTTATGTCCATTGAGAATGTGGTGCTTTGTAATGGGCAGTATACACTTTCAGTTGTTTCATTGGTCTTGTTTGAGGCAATCAACAATACAGTTCAAGCTGTCTATGTTGGACATTTTTCATACACGAAATTGTTTGTGTGGTTGTGAGAGAGTGAACTGCTAGACATAATGTTCATTTCACAATGTCTTGGTATTCCTTAGAGTTGATTCATTATCAGATAATAGGCCCTACTAAAATATGTATAGTGTTTGATGAATAGAGAAACAATTCTATACACTATCCATTCCAAGATTGCAGCTTGTGTCACTCTGCCTGTTTGCGTGCTTGAACTGCATTGGCTGTGCAACAAACTGTCACACCAGCTGCGCGTGTTTGGCGAGCTACCGATTGGCGACAAGTGGGGAAACAGAATCACGACTGATGTAGGCGTCGTTGCGTAAGTCGTAGTTAATCCATTTCATGCATGTATAGTATTTCGTGCGCACAGAGTGATATTATGTTACAGAGGATTTAATAAATGCAACTGAACGATTAAATTACCTATCCTGAAGTAAAACACAGCAATTTAGTGTAGGACTTATTGCCTGCCGCAACGCCACTGTTCAGCAAACCAGTCAACCAATGATTGAGAGCTCACCGGTGGCAATGTTTATTTCTGCTGCAATCTTGGACTGGATACAGTTGAAATAAATAACTATGAACTTATTTTGTGATATGCCTTTTACCATTCATATAATTATTTAATGTTATTATAGAGTCTTATTAGTTAGTTGTATTTCTTCAATTACTATGTAAACAATATTCTGCTTGTTGACATTAATCTGTATATTTTTCTTTTCTACTTTTAGCATACATATTTATCAGACTCTGTTTTGTTGTGTTTGGTTTTATATTATTCTTCTACATAAGTTACTGGTTTTCATCTGTTTATTTAATTTTTTTAGTATTCTCTTTCATAGCATATGTTAATACTTACTGCAATTTAAATTTCATATATCCATACAAAAGTTTAAATAGCACTTCACATTCTCGTCGCATAGGTTTCAGGTACGTATTTTTTCTCATAAATGGTTTGATGACATTTAAAAATACTAAAAAAGAACTTATCTGAGCAGACATGTTTGAATTATGTGATGTGAAGACATTGATGTTTGAATTGCTGGTTTTTAAGAAGTTGATGAAATTTGAACTGTTAACTACGGTGTGTTTAAATGAGTTTATCAAGCTGGAGAATGTGCAGGAGAATTGTTTTAGGAAATACAAATTTGGTATATTTGTTTCGTGATTGATTGAAGTGTGAAGCTCACTGAAGATTGTGGTAATGTTATGATTAACTGTCTGCCTTTTTGGTTCAAAACACTAGAAATTTAATTTTTAACCTAACACAGAAAGTAGTTTCCTTTCTCTTGTATTAAATATGGATTGGTGTAAAATTAAACCAGTGGCCTACATTACTTATTCTCTTGCTCAAAGACAGTCTGCTACTGGCAATACCTATAAGTTTGTTGATTTTGAACTGTTAAAAGTTTTTCAAGATATCAGACATTCATATGCAGAATTCACAGATTTGTTATGTTGTAATGTAATTACAATTACAGTATCTGTTGTCAAGTTTGTTTTAATTCTTACCTGGAACTTCAAAAGTGAAACTTGAGTTATTATATTTTGCTCATGCTAATTATTTGTGATGAAAAACATTAATTTATCAATTTTATTCAATTTTATAGTCCATAATTAACATGTAAACCTCTTATTTTCCTCTTATCAGCTGTATTTGGAAAGAGTCTTGCTTACTGATGTATTTAGCAGAATATAAATGTTAAGAAATGATAATCGGTAACTTACTATGCTGAATTAGTTTCTCTTAGTAAGTGATGTTTTTTCTTTCTCTGAGGCGATTGTTATAACCAACGCTATTGTCTGCATCCTTTTTATCTTTCATCTTGGCTGGACTCCCATACTGATAAGACGTTTGCGGCAGGCAATTAAGATGAAGCCTGTTACTGCCGCTGTCCTAAAGATAACTCTTGGGAGCGAGTTTAGGTTGTGTATAAATTTTATTAAAGTATTGCCGTTTTCAGAAGAGGCACCAACTTTCCTAGTTAATTAGCTGTTTTTAGTTAACTTCAAGACAGCGTGGGAAGCACGTAAGACATCGCTCACGAACCTCTTATCACGCTAACTTTTCATGAAAAATAAATTTTGTCTTTGCTCTAACTAGTGGAAAACTGTTAACTAAATTTTGAACTCTAAATTTATTATTTTCAATCTTCTATCACTGTTGCATTTGGACAAATTTTAACATGGTGAAATTACTGTGCAGACTGGGAACTCTATGAGATATGAGTAAAGCGCCCTTGCTCATGCCAACTGAACGAAGCCGAGGAAAGTTTTTGTGTTAATGTTTGGTGGAAGAGTAGTAATGTGTTTTGTGTCATGTTAGGAGAATTAATCTTCTAAAATTCACGTAACTTTTCATGTTTGGAATAGCACCTAATATGAGTATCTGTTGCTACAGTCTTCAGTTCTTTTGTTCAAATAAAATGGAATATTTTTCTATCTTTTGATGTAGTCTACTATTAGACTGTATGTACAACTCGCTAATAATCCACTACAATGTTGGCTATAAAAATGTATAATTTACTGCATACAGTATATGTGATCATTTTTCTTGTCCCTGCATACATATAATTATTTTGATCGTAACATATTCTTACTGATCTACCAACTTTTATTTATTTTCTGTGTGACTGATCAAAGATCAGCCTTACCACAGTTGCAGTTTGTCTGAGTACATCTAGTGTTTCTTTCCTGCTATATTGTGGGTATACTTTTGTTTGTCTGTGTATCTGTGCGCTGTTCATAGACTGGCATCCTATAATAATGTGTATCATGAGTGGCCTGTAAGGATATTTTTCTTGTACACATACTTAAACTGGTTTTTAAGTCCTTTGCATCTGCACAAACATTCACTTGCCACACAGCACAACTTCATTTCTCTACAATACGAACGTTGTAATTGCATTTTGAGCACAGATCTCTTGGTTTGTCTTCCAGCTGAGCAGTCAGTTGTGCAGACGTGAAGGCTTGGTTGTTGACGCCACGTGAGCGAGCATGTTGTTTCAGCCCCAGGCGACCGAGTGACATGGACTGGTCGCAGCTCTATCCTAAGTATTTTTCTTCGTCTGCCACGGATGATGAGCTTCAGGCAAGCTGCGTTGAGTTCGCAGACATCGGCTGTGGCTACGGCGGCTTGTTAGGTACGTGTCTTTTCAACACTACTTTTATATACTTTATTCAAACATATTCCGGGCATAGCCTGCGATAACTGTTCTTCCTGTCTAAGTGACATTATTCTGATACAATACTTGAAAACGCTGTCAGAATGTTGCACATATTACTGTAGTATGTTGTGTCAAACATAAAGTAAGAAAATGTTTTCACTTATTACTATGTTCAATCACACACCAGCTAACCTGCAATGTTAACTCCAGCTGTATTATTTGAGACATGAACCCATGACTGAGTCTTCGTTGATGTCTTGTGAACCTAGTTTGCTAAGGCGTAGTGAGCAGACGTACTGCTATCTGTGCACACATCGAGTTCAGAGATACAGTGTCTCTCTTGTACTAGACGTATTGTCAGTTTGCAGACATTGTGTTAGAGTAAAATTATCCATAACAGTGAGTTTCTTCAATTGTGGTTCTGCTATAGTCTGATTTGTTCCTTCCTTTATTTTGTCTATACTAACAACAAAAGGGCAGAACTTAAATTTTTTGTGAAGCACAGAATTATTATTTAATATTTCTTTGTGCATGCATGTTTTGAGCTAGTTATAATTGGTTAAGACGTATAATAACGAAATAGAGGTCATTCACAATGTCTGTTTTGTCTGTAAACATTTTTGTGTTGAAATGCCAGCTTGTCACAGTTTTCTTACGACAGGCAATACATCGGTAGTGTTTTGACATGTTTGTAAAAATTAGTGAGGAGTGGTTTGGACTTGCATCAGCTGTTTGAGCTGTGGAAGTGTAAAGCATATTGCTACTGGGGAAGCTACCAATACTCACAGAGTGAACCCTGCTGATGTTTGGAGAGCAGAATGTGGCACCTCGTCTGGCACAGCTGTCTGTATCGAACAATGTTGTTCTCTCTGCAACTGACTGATGTTGCAGTGACGCTGTCGCCCATGTTTCCCAACACGCTCATCCTCGGCATGGAGATAAGGGTCAAGGTATCGGACTACGTCATGGATCGCATAGCAGCGCTACGGTCCCAGCACTCGGGCCAGTTTGAGAACATTGCCTGTCTGCGTTCCAACGCCATGAAGTACCTGCCCAACTACTTCCGCAAGGCGCAGGTCTTTGTTTCTTGTAGTATACATCAACAAATACAAGTTTAAGTAGAGTCACACAAGTAAAGTTTTCATGCATTTTCTCTTTACGCATTTGACAGGTTATCATGATAGTATTCTCGAAATCATAGAAGGTGCTGATGAAGGCAGGCGTAGTATATTGGGAACTTAACTACTGTGTAGGAGGCTACCGACCTTGTTTTCCCTCGCCACATCTCCGTCCATGTACATTTGCACATGTAGCTGTCGGCTACTCTCATCTGACCGACGAGTATTGTAGACTTGAGCTCGGAGAGCCAATTCACTGTAGAGCGGCGAAATATGTTTGGAGATTTGCAGTGCAGTTTGTTTCTGGGGTAAAGGAGGGTCAATATGGAATGTATACATCCACAGAAGATAGGGTCAAAATTAAAAAATAGTTAAAAGTTTTCTCTAAAATTGAATATATTTTACAGTAAGTATTACGGAACAAATACAAGCACAAAGTAAACACACAACATAGTTGTAAAGTGTAGATATTTACGCTTACGTAACAAATTTTACAAAATCAAAATATTAAGATGTTACAGTTAATTGATATAAGTAATTACGCTATATGTACACTCGGCCACACAAAAAATGTCGCCTCTCTACAGGCCAGAAATTTGTCTATGTCCCACTTCGGGTATCTTCGGCAGCGTACAGAGGCACACATCGAAATCGCAACAACGCAACGAGCTCCTCACGACACTCCCGTACCTTTCTTGAGACGCAGGTTCAAATCCCGCGGATGGAATAGAATTTTTAATTTTTTCCCCCACAGAAACAATGTACTATTAAGAATGACAATGTTCAAAGTGAAATAAATATTTATCATGTATTTCATTCGTAATTATCAAAAACCCAAAATATAATGTCAAGTTTATTCCTACTATTACGTTGATAAAATACTAAAATAATTGTCGTAACATTGCGAATATAAGATATCCATGTAGTATTCAGGTAAGACCAATTTATTAACAGAATACATATTTACTTAAAAGAAAGGAACCAAAGAGCTGTAACTTTAAACCGTCATAGTATTTTTGAATTCTAAGTTACAAATTGTCGTAAGAACATCACAAATTATGGATTGTTTACACTGGCATTTTAATCGTTTAATAATACAAGAAAACGAATGTCACCTGGGTCGTTTGTCTTTTACAATGTAGTATTCTGAAGCACAATGCATTTAAGATTCTAGTGTAACATGTGCCAATTTCAACCCCCAAGTTTTATTTTATTTATTACTTTTAGTGGTTAATTAGCTGTTATGGTTATTTCGAGGTAATAATTATTTATTAATGTTTGGGCGCATTTTTCTTTAATATTGGGCTTAATGTAATGACTGACTCAGAGGTTTACTTTTGTTTAATGGATTCTTCTATTTAATATGTTAGCTTCAGTTTGCGGTGCAGTATTATTTACTTCCTCAAAGCATGGAGAGGGGAGTTGGCTATGTCTATGGTTGTACCGATGGTTAGGCGGCACGAGAATGTGCTTTTCGGCAGTTTTTGAGTATTGAGGCTTGGATTAGCTAGCTAAGAGTGGAACGTGACTAACTACTAGAACTTCGAGAACCTCGGGATGACACTCACCGCAAAGAAGCCGGCAGATAAGTCTCGCTATCTTAATTTTACATGGCCTGAACCTAGCGCGACCAGAGACACCATTAGGGTTTTCTACTAGCATGCTGCGAGTATTTTGTTCTACGTGGTTTTTATTTTCCAGTCCTCAGGAAAGTTTTCACCCACTTAACTGTTTGTCAAGTTTCTCTAAATATTGCTCTACCA
Source organism: Medauroidea extradentata (assembly GCA_003012365.1). Lineage (NCBI taxonomy): Eukaryota > Metazoa > Arthropoda > Insecta > Phasmatodea > Phasmatidae > Medauroidea > Medauroidea extradentata. Next base: position 20,212 of record PNEQ01127301.1, on the reverse strand, counting down.
CTTAATTAGTCGAGGCAAAAATTAACTGCAATATTTATTTGGTTGTGAACTATCTGAAATGCTATTTGCCCGACGTAACATATTTTCTGCTACAACACTAGTAATGTGAATTGGTCCTTTTCTACTGCAACTGCATTATTTTAGTTTCTCTATGTAGTATTAGTCAGCCAAGCCTATTAATTTTAATTTCTAGGTGAATCCTAGCTGTGCCTTTCTACAAGTTTCAAATTATATTCACTCTACTTTTCGGCAGTATAAATTTTAATTTATTCATTCAGGCTGTGTATCATTTCAGTAGATTTAGTGTAGCAGTTATCGTAGGGGTTTGCATGAGGCTATTTCAGGGACGCCTGGGAACTCCGTCAAGAACTTCGACGGTAAGATTTAACAGGTGTTTCCCCTTCCTCCTGTTCAGCACCCCACCTGACTTTCGAAATTAAAACTAACCAATATCACGACTACGTTACGTCACGGCAGTAATCAGGTTAGGCATTTCCGCAGTACACACCATAATACCTATTACATAACATCATAGAATTCGTGGCGCCGCAACGTTCGGCACGACCTGAGGACGCCATGCGCAGAACAAAAGCTCAGCGGAATTTTAAATGCCCAAGCCAGTCAGGTCGCGTTACAATTTGAGAAGTTATAAAATGGCTGACCGATGCGAGACAGTTGAGCATCGAGCTTCCGACGAGGAGTCGTACGATGAGGGGGCGGAGACGAGAGGCGAGGAAGCGAGCGCGCTCCATAGAGAAAGTGAACCGCGCGCCATAGAGCAGTGAAATACGGCGGATATGGCTGGTATGTCCGCGACACGAGATCACATTGACACAGAACGCAATCAAAAATCAGAAACTACAGCATTAAGGGAACTGAAAAACTTGATTTGTGCTTTGGCCGCTGTATTGGCAAGGATGCGGAACGATATGCACGCACAAGCCGCAGAATGTAATACAAAATTTGACATGCTAGCTGCAAAATCAGACGCACAGGCCGCTGTGTTTGCCGAGATGCGTGATGACGTGTTGGCAGTAAGGGAAGAGATGCAGCATATGGGTCAGGGCATCATGACGGAGCTCACAGGGCGATGTGACGTGCTGCAACAGCAAGTGACTGCGCTTAGTGAAAACCTAAAAGGAAAGGTTAGCGAGCTGCAGTGCGAAGTAATAGCTGTCTGGAGTGAGGTACAGTCGCAGTGTGCCGAACTGGAACTTGTAAAGGAACAGATCACATTACAGACGCGCGAGATGGAGGGCCGTATAGAACAGCTCGAGGGCCAGACACATAACGAAGACGTCGCCAGCCAGGTACGAGAGACAGTGGCTGTGCAATTTGACTCGTTCCACCATCATGTAGAGTCGCGTCTTGCGCAGGTAGAAAAAGCTTCGCATGTAGAACGAAGCAAGTTGAATGCGCGCTTATCCGACATGAATAACAAAGTCGATGATTTGGTCGTTGATCTGAGGCGTGTACAAATAGCACAGACGGCGAACATGAACACAACGCCTACCACATCTCGCACCGCCACTCTAACGTCACCAGAGACAGCGATACCCCAGGCTGTAATGAGCGCGTCTGTTGCGCCTGTAATTCCTTCCGCAGGCATTCTCACGAACCACCCATCGAAGCTCTGGGTAGAAAAGCTCCCGAAGTATGAGGGAAGAGCGGGAGAAAACCCAATGAACTTCCTGCTAAAATTTGAGGAGTACGCCCGATTGTTCGCCCTCACAGACGCCTACATGCTACGCTGCCTCAGCATGAGTTTGAAATCCACGGCATATTTCTGATGGGAGTTGACACGAGAGCACGTGACGTCATACACCGAGTTCAAGGCCAAGTTTCTCGAGCATTTCTGGAGCTCAACTTCATGCGGAGAGATTCACACCGGGAAAAGGCCGTAGCTTGGAGTACCATCTATCCGAGATGTATGAGAAGTCACACAATTTCGACCTGCCTATTTCCGACGACGAGTTCGTAGCGATGGTACTACGTCAGCTGCCACTGAAGTACCAAACGCACTGGGCAGGCCGCCATTGCACTGATATCGCGATGTTCAGGAACGAGCTAGTGGAGTTCGACAACTTCGAGAGGCAAATGAGGCAAATTAGCAGTCGTGAGGCAGACAATAACGACAGACGTGAGCGAGTCGGCCCTATGTGTGAACAATCCATAATTTGTAATGTTCTTATGACAATTTGTAACTTAGAATTCAAAAATACTATGATGGTTTAAAGTTACAGCTCTTTGGTTCCTTTCTTTAAGTAAATATGTATTCTGTTAATAAATTGGTCTTACCTGAATACTACATGGATATCTTATATTCACAAAGTTACGACAATCATTTTAGTTTTTTATCAACGTAATAGTAGGAATAAACTTGACATTATATTTAGGGTTTTTGATGATTACGAATGAAATACATGATAAATATTTATTTCATTTTGAACGTTGTCATTCTTAATACATTGTTTCTGTGGGGGAAAAAATAAAAATTCTAATCCATCAGCGGGATTCGAACCTGTGTCTCAAGAACGGTACGGGAGTGTCGTGAGGAGCTCGTTGGGTTGTTGCGATTTCGATGTGTGCATTTGTACGCTGCCGAAGATAACCGAAGTGGGACTTAGACAAATTTCTGGCCTGTAGAGAGGCGACATTTTTTGTTTGGCCGAGTGTACATAGTTTCATATTCACCACCTTCCTCCTCTGTACATCCACCACTCCTCTTCTATCACCATCTCCCAGTCAGTTGCTCTTCTTTCGACTCCCTCCTTCCTCTGTTTCTTCCATCCCTTCCTCCAAATTCCCTTTGGTCTTCTTTCACTGTATCTCATCTTCAGCTTTTTCCTCAGAAACCTTTCACTGCTCACTCTTTAACATGGCCATACACCTCTACAATCTCTGGGATTCCCTGGACTTGAAACATTTCTCATACCGTTTTATTTTTTACTTGTGTCTTCTGGTTAGAGCCATCATACTTCTAGCAAACTTCATGCCCATCACTTACATTTTTCCTCCTATTCTGTCCAGAACCACCGGCTTACCTGTCTGTGAGCCTGTAGGTCCTACCACATGTGTTGGTTATGACAGGTTTAGTAAGACTGTAATAGAATGTCCCACATTCACCTGCAATCCCGATGTCTGATGCCTTCATATCCAACATCTACATTGCTCTTGTTGCTCACCTGCAGCAGAAGAGCTCTGATTGGCGACGCTCATCATGTATTGCTGTGAATATTGTACTTCTTGAAGCATATTCAAATTGTATTTCTGGTTATGAGGTCTGTCACTCATGTTATATTTTACGCACAGTTATAACCTGCTTATCCTTCATTCATAATTTCACAGTAAAACTTCTTTAATACAAACCGGAAGAGACAAGTTTTATCAGCAAATAATAATGAGGTTTGTAAACAATGTAAGTGAAGAAGGCTTCAGCAGCTAGGTTAAACCAATTGAATGACATGGCAGAAGGTTGAGGTACTCACAGGCTGGTACTTCTTCAGAGTCTCACACTTATAAAAGGACGAACACATTGTTGCGCGGTTGTGCAATGTTTCACTGGCTAAGCCAGCTTCATCAGGCGGCAAGTTCAGGGATACTGAGTAATGGCAGCGGTAGAAGCATGGATGGTTACCCTAGCAGCCATGGAGCAAACCAGGGTGTGGCAGGAAAATTTAAAAAAAATTAGATGTGGGGTTGTAGCTGTATTCTGGTGCTATGGTTGTGATTATCTGATGTTGAGACCTGGGGATTGTCGAGATTTAGTAATGTACTTGACATGGTGTGGGTGGTAGCCATTTTCTACAACAACTGAGACACCTCGCCAAAATTCCACAAGATGCCTACGTGGCCACCATAGATGTCACATCCCTCTGCACCATCCCTCGTTCATCCGGACTGTCTGCCATTGAATACTACTTCTACCAAAGACCATCGAATAGTAAACACACAACAGCATTCCTGGTTGAACTTGCAAGACTAACAATAGCTTTCATTCCCGAGGCAGCCACGACCTTAAGGTTAAAGGCACAGCCATGGGTACCCACATGGTCTCATTCCATGCTACTCTTTTCATGGGTACACTAGAAACCAATTTCCTCCACCACCAGACCACCCGACCATTTTCCTGGATGCGTTTCATCGATGACGTCTTCATGATCTGAACCTGTACGGAAACCAATCTCACTCAATTCCTGGAAAACCTGAAGTTTCACAGCCCACTCAAATTCACCTGGTCATACTCACAAAACATGTAATATTCCTAGCCGTTGAGTAAGGCCTACAGGATGGCACCATTCACACCTCTGGGCACACCAAGCCGACCAACAACCTGCAATACCTTCATTTAGACAGCTTCCACCCTCACCATGTCAAGAAATCACGACCGTACAGTCTCACCATCAGAGCCGAACGTATATACTCCACCCACAGTAATCTTAACCAACAGTGTGAACAAATAGCTAAAGCATGTATTGACAGGGGCAGCTCTGAAAACCTAGTTCACAACCAAATCTGCCGAGCTGTTTCCAACACAGAGACAAAACCAAGACTGCAAGTACAGATATACCTCTCATACCATGAGAACATGAACAAACTGAAAACTATCTTAAAATCTGGCCACTAAATTCTTGCTTCTGCATTACAAACTAAAAACCTACTCTGTAAGTCTCCCGTACTAATACATATTTAGACCCCACCAAAACGCCGCAATAAACTAGTCCATCCGACACTTCAGCCAACCATGTCCAACAACACTATCGTAACATCAAGAGGTTCCCATCCCTGCAATAACCTCGCTGTGGTTGCTGCGCCATCCATCAATCCTCCACTTCTTTCACCAGCAGACTTACCAATCACACATACCCCATACTGGGCAGTTGCAACTGTGCAACAGAAAACCTCATATACCAGCTACAGTGCAAACACTGCAATGCAGAATACGTATTTTTAGTCGTGCGTTTCTTACAGAACAGCACTCATCAATGAAAATGCAACTCAGGTGAGCAACAATTGTAACAAATATATTTTCCAGCAGATTTACTTTAAATGTTCAACTTTTTCGACCTGTATTTTTCACAGTTCCTCAAAAAAAAAAAAAAAAGGCAGTAAAAATGGGATGGTCATACTAAAGGGGCTCGTAACAATGGGATTTTACTGTACTTGTCCCTAAAACACAAACATTTTTACTGCAATAATATTTTATTTCTACCAACAGACACTGTTGCATGGCCAAGAAATGTACTGCTGTAAAGTCGGATGCAACATCCAAGACACAATGCCGTATGTGTGAACCTCGTTATAACCAGACCTCTAAATGGCTTAAAAAAATTCTCGCCTTACTGAATTCTCGCTATAGCGAAATATAGTAAAAAAAAGTCAGATATTTCCTTTACATGTATTTTCCCTAGTGTATATCCTGGCAATCTTTTGTTACGACTGTACTGTATACTCCAAATAAATACAGAGAAAAGCCGTATTTTATCTCGAAATAGTCACACATTTTATTAAATGAAATTATATGAAGATCAACAGGTGGGACCTACAACTGAGAAAAAAATGTACCTAGAGGTGCAGAAAAAATTAATAAAACTTTAAAGGATAACTCCACTTACTGGTACCAACTAAATTGTACACAATGCTTTTGATGTTATAGTGTTTAATTCAGTATTAATCTTTCTCCAGGCTGCACTAACTTTCAATTTACTCCAAATGCCAAGCACGCGACTCTGTTGTCAAATTTTGCGGCAAAATAAAAATGTCATAAGATTTCATTGGACACCTACTGTATAGTTACGGTACTTTGACTCTCTCATCACAAAAGTCCGCCGCTCGTGTTTACTTTCACCGCGTAAAAATAACAAAACTAGTATGTGTGTGTGATGTGCGTGCGTCACAACTGCTGTAGTATAGGCCGCTAGTCTGTAGCCACGCGTGACAACACTGCTGCGACTACGCATCGCAGCACTGCTTGGTTCAAGGTCGCAGCTACTACCACCAACCCACGCACTCATTGTCTATGTCGCGCTCCAGCAGCCAGCTACGCAGCGTGCAGCTATCGCGATGCCAGCAGCGGCTAGCGTACATTACAATGACCTATAAAGCTGTGCCGTGGCCTAGACTGGGAGCCGCCGTTCACAGCCTGCCCATAAACAGTTATGGTAGTGACAGTTTTGAAAGCTACGGCAATAGTGTGGGTACATCTGAAATGCTGTACAGTAAATCGTGCAAAAAAATATTGTTTTTTTTTTTCTTTTTTTTAAATAATACAATATAAAAGAGTAATGGAAAAAATACTACCTTAAAATCCTGTTAAGGTTTACAAAAAACCGGAGCACTGCTTATTATGGTGAAAACGTGAAATTATATTACAAAACTACGTCCACTACGTTATTTGTTGTCACTTCATTGTTTAACACTTTTTTTTAAAAACCTGGAGAACATTTTTGGTTAAACCATTCTAGCAACACGTCCTCTAAATGAGAATAGTCCGCAGCACGTAATATTTACTACCTGTCGACACATTTTGCTGCGCCTTTATTTTGTCATTTTTAAAGATCGTGAACAGTGTAAAGGACTGCGTATTGTATCGTCTGCCAATCTCACTTTTGCTGACGTTCCCCGCTTCGCACTCAGTAATAATTTTTAATTTCGTAGCAATATCAAGTGACTTAAGCTTGCTTACGCTTGCCATTTCAAAAACTAGACTAAATAGCCAAGTAATTTATCCAAAATAAATACAGCATTAACCTATCCAAAAGCAACACGACGCTACGATCGGCACTTGGCGGAAACATTTAAGTTTGCATGAAAAAAAGCAGGATCGTGTACAAAACTCGGCAGAAATGTGCATACGCCACATCACAGTGCCACGAGTGCGAGAGAGAGAGCATCTTTATCTCGCACATGTCCTGCTGTGATGCGACGCTTGCGCGTATCTGTCGAGTTATGTGGCCGCACCTGAAGCTTTAAAAATCGCCGCATTGAAGCCTCACAAGTTCGAGATATTGCAGAAAGAATGTGCGAGGTATCAATTGTGTATCGCTACCGGCCTATCGTTACAGCGAACTATATCGTTGAAGTTCACTCGTTGTAAATAAATATTTTAACCTTATTTTTCGTATGTGGCAGGTTGGTACGTTTTAAAATTCTCGTAATAGTGAATGTCTCGTTATAGGCCATACTCGTTACAGCGAGGTTTACCTGTATCTAGCTATTGAAATGAGCCACGCAGCTGGCACAACCACTTACCGCCATCTTCGTTGCGAGACTGCCTCCTTGGCTGGAACACCAGCGCCACCAGCCACACCCGAAAACAGGGCTGCCAACTACCAAGGCAGCATGGGCAGGAAATGTAAACTGGCCCAAGCTTATAGTGCGCAGTTTAGTCAATACACTGTACAAATTGTTGATACACGAGCACTATTGCCTCACGCCAAGGCAATCCGGGTTCGATTTCCGATGGGGTCTGTCCCAGATTTTCTTTCACAATGGTATTCGAGCCGGACAATGCTGGTGGTCTGGGGGTATTCTTGGGGATTTCCTGTTTCCCCTGCTCCTTTGTTCGGGCACTGCTCCACACTTGCGTGTCACCCCTCACCAGCGCTAAAGACCTCGGTGTAAGTGCTGACCACAATCTCTTCACTTCACGCACCTGGCTGTTGCCACTCGTGACTCTCTTCATGCTATGTACTCACCTGGGAATTGGTCCAATCTAACACACAGTTGCAACCAAGCAGGCTCGAGTTTCAGAAATTAAAAAAGGGAATAATACAGAAATATATTTGTAATATTTGTTCACAAATCCTAAAGACTAGGTTATAAAGCAATTGTTGCTGAAAAAGTATAGGTAAAAGGCTTTAAAATTAAGATTATGATGTAGATACTTTATGATACACCAGTGAAATATTAATAACTAAACATGTAATTATATTAAATAACCTAGCCCTACTTCCAACCAGACATACTGTGAAGTACTTTGCTATACCAGCTCATAGATTTATTTTTATATGGTTTAATAAATTTGATAGCAGTCTAGCTATTTTATGACAGAGGCCACCACACAGCCAGTATGCTGGTCCTCCAACAAAAGGCTGCCAGTGTGTTAGGGCAGAACCAAGGCTGCCTGCTATTGTATGCAGAGTGTTTATTAAGCCATCGTCCCACAGTGCAACGACGTCCATTCGGCAAGGCCTGGCTTACCCAGTAGTGGGAAAGTTTAGTGTAGTTTTTAACATAAGCATCAAATGTGCCCTTCTGTCCAAATTAAAAAGTATACAACAAGGTTTGGTGAAATGTATCATTGCCACAGTGGACTGTAGCCGTGCGCGGTTGCAAGGAACCCACTACTGACTATTGATTCAAATAACAGAAAGGTTAATGCTAATAACTAATAAGACATCAATGGTGAACTGAAATTAATAATATCCTCTGTATTACGGTATATTATACATTTTTTGTCTTAATTGTACAGTTAATATTGAGATAACTTTAATGTTAAGAGTAGTAATTAGTTGTGTAATCATGAAACCAACTACTCAAGAACATCTCTAAATTTTATTTTATCTTGTTGTATAACTTTAATATTTTTTTCTAAACCATAACCTTACCTTAATAGTAAAAGCTCGTAACTCCATATTATGAATATTGGACATTCGAGCCCTTTTAAACCATCATAATAAGGTATTTACAAAGAAGTATTGTTAAAAGTATATATATATAAAATTTCATTTATAATAATATTGTACAAAATTATTTTTTTTTTCTCAGTGTGATGGAAATAAAGTAGTTTTTCTCTCTTTTTTTCTAATTTATGCCAAATGGAGTATATTAGGTTTTACTATTAAGGTAACGATAATTTGTTGTTTTGATAGCTACTCATGAATATTAATTTTCATCACAGTCCTAGCATGTTGGGTGTCAAATTAAAGCTCTCATAATTTCCAGGAATTTATCTAGAAAACTTTTTGCTCTATCTTTCCTCTGTTACTTATAATACTACTTTTAATAATGTTACGTCAGTTTCTGCTAGTGTGGTAATTAGAGCCGCGACAGAGCATCGCCAGGCCAAGGGGATGGCAGTGCCTCAGGAATGTGGATTGGGCACCGCACCCTGCGACGGGGATGCATCCCCCCCTCCCCACTTCCTGTCTGCCATTGGCGCAATTTCAAATTTAAATTTGTGTTTTTTAAAGTAAAGTATTGTGATTAAAATTAAGTTCGTGTAACCAGGAATCATTATGTTAAAACCAAATTAACTTACATCTGTAATTGAATATGTTAATAAACGGCACGTCACCGGATCAGCACTCTCGTGCGCAGCAATTTCGTTGAGCTGCCCTCGTCGAGATCGCCGCTCGCCCCATTCTTTTAGCGGCTTTTGGCATGGTATGATGTTGCCGGAGGGGCATCGTGGAGACATGTAGAGGGGGTGGTTTTGAGCATTGCTGCATCAAGAAGGTGCTGGCATCGGGCAACGCGATCTTGTAATTGTATTTATCAGAGGAGAAAGTGTTTTTTTTATACGCGATATTGTAATCGTATTTGTCAGAGAAAAAAATGCAGATAATAAACCGACTTCACCGAAAACGCTGGCCACATTATTAATAGTGAAATCACCACACGTGTAGAATCCTACCCCCTAAGATAAGAGCGCCTGCCTCCCCACGCTACTGCCGAGGTTTATCTACAAAAAAGGGTGTCCCGAGTTGGTACCACCACAATACAAACAAGCCAGGATAGGAATAGCACTCTAACAGAAGTTTTTATCCACCGGTTTTTGTTTTCACTGATGTAGATAAATTTTAATTCCTTCTCATTTCATAGTTAGTATAAGGTGTAGAGTGTGTGAAAATATTTTTGTTTTTAGTTGAAGAAAATGTTCTTCTTGTACCCAGACCCACATTTCAAGAAAGCCAAACACAAATGGCGAATCATCAACAAGACTCTTCTAGCTGAGTATGCCTATGTGTTGGCTGAAAATGTGAGTGTACTCTAAGGAAATATTGTAATATGTGAAGAAGGTTTTGGCCAATAGGTTAACTAATTAAATATATAGACATAAAGTTGAGGTATTCACAGGCTGGTACTGCTTGATAGTTAGACACACATAATAAGACGAACATACTGTTGTGCTTTATCTCCTTAAATATAACTGTGTCCTTACAAATGTTGCGTGTAAAACCAGCTGGCATTACTGCAGAACTCATCCTCACCTTTGATCAGACAAAAGTCATGCCACTATCATATCCATTCCAAGATTGCAGCTTGTATCACTTCCCATGTTCGCGCACTAGAACTGCATGTGTAACAAGCCGCCACGCCGCCTCCACGCCTTTCTCGAGCTACCAACTGTCAATGCCACACCTCTACAAAGTGAGGTCGGATGTCTGCTAAAATTTTCCCATGGAATGGTACACGCGGACCAAAACCTTCTCAAGAACGAAAATCCCCTTGCCACCCTGTTGTACCATTATATTTTTCTGTCCTATATTTATTTAAGTTATTTACCTTAAAAAATTTATTTGCAAAAATTATGAATTCAAACCGAATGTTTTTACACCTGGAAATTCAAAACATTCTACATTACATTAAATATATCAACAAGGTACACAATTTCACCCATTGTTGTAAAATAAATTAAGACATTCACCTGAACTTCAACATCAGAAAATGATTCAGTCCAAATCACTATCTAACGAACTGGCTTCCAGATTTTCATCTGAGTAATACACTCGTCGTTCTTTGGCCCTATACTTTTTAACTGAACAAAGGTACTCCTGATGCCACACAGAAATATCTTTCCTATTGTGAGGTTACGATGCAAGTTTTAAAGTTACGGAGCAAAACACAAATAATTATGTTGCCGCGAGACGGTACGACGTGATTGAAGCAAACGTTCGTCGTTGGCGGAAAGACCTTCTAAAATGACATAACACTGCAATGGAACACGTCGAGTAGTTTGAGGCCCTGCGAAAGACATGATGAACTTGAAAAACTGATTTCTAAAGATTCCAAAGTAATGGGATTCAAGAAATGTTGCATTTAGAATGCATTAGATGGAAGTGAGGACAATCTTAATTTTTCTATTTATATAATTTTTTCTTTGTTTTTTTTTTCAGTATTTAATACAATTATACAAAAGTACTGAAGATAAACAGATTTTACTGCAAAAGAAGGTAAGGAAAGTCTTGTATTCATGTTTCACAAACTCAAAATTCAAATGCTTTTAGCATTTGCGAAATGTTGAGCGCCTCAAATTTGGCAGATCAAGATCCCTGTTTACTACGTATGACACTTTGTCGATGTTCGGGAGCTCATTTCTGAAGAAAAACTCTTGCACTTTACGTCTAACAGCATCTTTCACAAATTTATCATATTTTTCATTTAGCTTTTTACATACACATTTCTTGGTGTGATCAATACACCCTTTACTCTTTATCTCCTTTCTGGCTTTAAAAATGCTTCATTCTGAAACACTGGTCTCTTCCGACACATCCCGTATTAATAATGTCGGAAACTCTTTACACTTGACGTTAAATACATTGATTAGCACTGTCTTCTGTCTGCTTTGTAAAGGCTTTCCTTGTTTATGCTTTATGACACATGGAGGCGCGACACTCCAGCCCATCCTACGCATCCGCCATCTTATAGAGTACTGATAACTTGAGACTTTTTTACCCCGTAACGATAACAAATGTGCTTCCAAACTACAAGCACATATACTATTTCATGCACGTGGTGCGACACGTCTCGTCTGCCTACTCTGTGTTGTCGATGAGTTGGTTGTGTGTGAGAACTGTGTGGAGTGGACACACACAGATCCAGTGGAGGCTTGCTATTTTCTTATGTGACGCAGCAGTTGAAACAAGTTGTTAGCCCAACAAGTGGTTTCTATTAGTGGAGAGTGATGATACTAACTGCTCAGTAGCTTATTATTTTACATGCGCCCGGATAGCAGCTTTGTCCCATAGGTTTTTATCCGTTAGGTTAAATATAGTGGCATAACTACCAACAAAAACAAAGCCAGGAATAACTTCCTTACTGTTATTTATTTGTAACTATAACCAATCTATTTCATGACACTAGTTGCCCACGGCAAACAAACAAAATAACAAAACAAAGCCAAATATAACAGGTGACGTAGCAATATAGTTATTACTGAGTTTTTGCCCAAGAATTTCAGCACAAGAGGATGTCGTAGCTCGGTACCGTGATTCACAAACTTTAGTACTCACGTGTAAGTATTTGCTCCACTCTTAATGATGACTACATGGTTACATATTGTGCAACACAACTAGTTACACCTAGTGCTACTTAAGAAAAAAAAAAAGAATGAAAATGATGAAGTTACTAAATGAAATAAAGTTTTAGCTAGAGCGATTTTGCCCGTGCCTCCAAGCATCTGAACCCTGACCTGCCTGCCAGATAAATCCTATCCCAGAGGGAGGCGAGCTCTGAGTCTACTTGAAATGTTCAAAATCCAAACGAAGAAAACACAAGAAAAAGTTACTTAGAAAAATTGTTCAAAATTAAATTCTCTTTAAAGTAAGTCCAAACAGGAAATAAATAAGATAAAATTGACCTGTAAAATTTACTACTTTCATCTTGCTTTAACAGTTAAAATTTAAATTTTGAATAATGTTTTAATGTTAATATCTCTTCCATCATCCCCAATTGAAATGTTGGATCCCGCTGTATACATTCTTACACTTGATTAAGTTAGCATGATTAAATTATTAAAAACAACAAAAAAAATTAATTGAAGGACACAAAACAAAAATTGAAATTATTGTGTGATAAGAAATCAAGTATGAGCTATGTGGCAGTGCACATCACAACGGAGTGAAATATTACAGAGAATTAAAATGGTGAGTCAACGTTTAAATTGCTACGTCTGAACTATAACTTAGCACTATAGCATCAAAACTATTTCCTGCTGGAACAACGCTGTTAACTAACAGCCAGCCAATGACTGAAAGCTCGCCAGTGACAATATTTATTTCTGTTAAACCTTGGAATGGATAAAGTATAGACATGATCTTTTATCTCCCCAGCACTTAAGGCCGAATCACAATGAAGTTAACACGGAGCTTCTTACGTTACTTTTACGTTACAGCTGAATTGAGATATAGGTCACGCTGCAGTGTTTCCACATTGAATTATCGGCGACGTAACAGTAACTTATAAATTTGGAAGTTGGGTCAACTTCAACATAACGTAAAGGTAAAGTTAATGTAATGAGCTTTAACTCCCCTTGTTCCTTTTATTATTTATTTCATCCATTTTGTCAACAATCACATAGTTACTCCTCTCCTTATACATATCCTAACAAACACAGCCATAGAGGTAATGATAAGAGCAATACTAAAAACCTTATTACCAACCACCTTACTTTCCTACATGCAACACAGTTAAGAACAGCCAATCAGAAGCGGAGTAGTTTTTTTTTGTTGGTTATTGCCTACGAAAGTTTATCGTGCCAAAACTAACAGACATTTCTCGTAACCTCAAATTGTGTGCTGTTCGCTCGTGCATGTACAAGAGTGTATGAAAAGAAGTATATTTGTCATAGTTGTGTTCTGAAGTGTGGTGAAAGCAAAATGTTCGTTATTGTAATTTTAAGTAAATCATATTTTTAATTCCACGTAATATTTGTTACTCGTGTGACATGGTATTTGTGAGTGCATTACCTAATACATGTGTGGCTATGGTTGTTTAGCGAGTCGTAAATCGTTATCATATATTTTTAAATAATTCAGAGCTAATGTGTTACTAAAGCATTCGTTCAAGGACCCTACAATAAATTTAACTAGATGGTTTGCGAGTTCACTGAGGTGGGTGTGATACGTGTAGACAGTAAACATATTGTTAAAATATCAAACAAGTGTCTCACGTCTCATGAAAGACGTTAAACTAACAGTTTAGCCCTCCCATTTCATAAAATAAATATAATCCCAACAGAATTACTCTTAAATAAAGCATGTGTAACGTGAGAATAAAAAAAAACTACAGTAGGTGGTAAAAAAGGCCTAATGTTACAAATAGGGTATTTTACTACACATTTTCAATTCATAACTGAAACAGGTACAGTACTTGCGAATTTTCGTTATTAATTTACGTTACCACTTGTATATGTAAATATTTTGCGACTCAAATAACAACGTTAAATTTAAATATTGCAATGATCGTCAGTAGTCTTGCAGCATTTGTAACACAGCCTTGTACCTCAACTTAATTCCTTAACTGCAATGTGAAACATCGGTCACATCCGCGGTAAATTTTTCTGTAAAGAAACGCAAAGGTAACGTATGGAGGTCCATGTTAACTTCATTATGAATCGGCCTATAGCCCACTGACTTAACCTACATTTCTTGCTTTCCAAACCAAAACTCAACAACCAAGCAAATAGTGCATCTAAAGCCAGGAAACACAATTCATTTTTCCAGCAGCAGTGGAACAATGTATTGGTTGAAATAAAAGTGTCAACGCTGTGCTGGTCTCATGCACCACGCTTCAAGTGATCGCAGCGTTCACAGTTGGTGTCTCCACACATTGTGATGCGCTATGTTGCATTCCTAAATGTTTGATATTGATAAGTTTCTCCCGAGTACTATGTAAAAGTATCACAATCTGTGGAAGAAATGTAATAAATACTCCAGTGACAATAATTGCAAAATAAGAAAAGGGGATTTTGCGAGGCAGAGCAATGTTTATGAGAACTTAAGACACGAAGGTTGAGGCTGAACAGAGGGAACAGTGAATAGTAATACAGGATGTTTGGTAATTATAGGTACAACCGAAAGGGTGTGTGTTGAGGACAATGAAACAAGAAAATAATTCTGTAAACATAGTTCCGGAAAACTACGGTTTTTTTTCCCTGTTGGAATGTTATCTTTTTCACTCATTTATTCTTCTTTATTATTATTATTATTTTTTTTTTAGCTGCTGAGATTTTCATTTTTTTCAAGAGATTATTTTGCTCTATGTCTATTGTGTTGTTCTATGACTATTGTGTGTGTGTTGTTTTATCTCTATTGTCAGTTTGGTGGTTGATTTGTGATTGTCAGGAAGCTTTTTTTTTAATTGTTGGAGAAAGAAAAATGGAGAATAGTATGATGCAGGGCATGAAGACTATATTTCTAGAACTGAAAATAAAATATTTTTTTGGTAGCCTACGAAAGTTATAAATATTTGAACAGGTTATGGGCCCAGATACATCCCAGTCGTATTTTTTTTGGAAAGTAATAATGTATCAAGTTGGGTAAGATAAAAGAAGCGAGTATTTGTGAAGTAAAGGGATTAGCAATATTGCATCATTAGCAGTTGGTGAAGAGACTTTGAACAGGAATGTAGCTAAGCTACAGTTGAGAATTATTTTTCATGGGCATTGAAGGTTAAGCAGGAATTACTCTTGAAGGATGTCTGGGAAGCTGTGTTGGGTTATGATGATGCACCAGGCTTCGTGCTATCTCAAGTTGAAACGAGATGACATGCGAGAAACAATGTAATTGCTTTAGCGATAATTTTCAAATATGTTGGGGAGAACGTTGAAGGTGAAATAGCAGATATTGAATCAGCAAAGAAAGCATGGAGAATACTGGAAGATGTTTGTAATGATGGTGGATTGGTAAATGGAGCAGTAAATTTAAAACAACTGACTCACTTCGTCAAACCAAAGGACATGAATATACAAGAATATTTTGCCAAGGTTACACAATTATGGAAGAGAACATCCAAGGCTGGTTATGAATTCACGGAACGTCAAGTAGCTGGTATGGTGATTGGAAACTTAACTGAGGAGTACACAACTTGTATACCAACTCTGGAAGCGGACATGCACAACCTAACATTGTCCAGCGTAAAGGCGAGACTGCTGACAGAAGAGAATCGGAGAAAGCTTCAGGAGAGTGAAGGAGTTAGTTGGCCATTGCATGGCAAAACAAAGGGAAGATGAAGCACAAGCCATGACCGTACAGCGAAGGTTACACAGTAAGATTGAAGATGTGCGACAGTACAACTACCACAATTGTGGGAAACCAGGACATTTCTTGATATAGTGTAACAGCATTAAGTGTTTCAATTGTGGTAAATTGGGACATGACTCAAGATACTGCAGGAGCGGGAGAAGAGAGGGATCATCGCAGGAGAAGAAGCCTATTAAAGCTAGTGGTAGAGTAGTGAATTCAGAAATTCTTCAGGTTATAGATAAGGTGATGAGCATCAAAGTTTCAATTGCGGTGAGTGGTTGCTAGATTCACGTGCTTCACTTCATGTGTGTCCATCGGAAGAAATGTTCATCGAGATGTCTAGAAAGATTGTTGGCAATGTGGAAATAGGTGATAACAGCAAGCTGGACATCAAAGGTGTAGGTAACGTGAAAGTGAAAATGTCTACTGGTTGGACAATTATCTTCACAGATGTATTATTTGTTCCTAATTTGGGGGCAAACCTAGTGTCTGTGGGAAAACTTGCAAATAAAGGGTTTAGAGTAGGTTTTGCAGGTGAGAATGCAGTGGTGATGGACACGAATGGTGAGGACCCATTTTTCACTGCAAAAAGAAGGAATGATGTATATATAGTTTATACAGAAAGAAAAGTAGTGATGCTGATGTTGTGACAAATACGCGTGTAGATGAGAAATTATGTGTATCTGAGGGTAGCGTAGCTTTAAAATGTGTGTGGAAGGTAGAGTTATGGCATGAAAGGTACGGGCATGTTCATCCTGAATCACTTTATGATATACCTGTGTTAGACCTGAAAAGAAGTAATGAAGTCGATGCATGTTCAGTAAGTATTCAGGGTAAGTTATGTAACAAGGGTGTTCCCAAACATTGTCAGCGTAAAAGGGAAAAACCACTCGATATCATACATCCTGATGTTGTGGGTAAAATTAGTCCATCATCTTTGGGCCAAGCACAGTATGTGGTTACAATGATATATGAATACTCAAGGTATACTGTAGCAGTATGTGTGAAAACTAAAGTTGAGGTATTTGATGTGTTCTGCAGGTACCAAGCAAGTGCTGAAAAACTGCATGGTACTGGAATTAAGAGTGGTTCAATCTGATAATGGGACAGAGTATACTAGTACTGAGTTTCAAGGTCAGCTACAAAAATCAGGAATCAAACATTGGAGAACTGTGCCCTACACTCCTCAGCAGAATGCAATTGCTGAAAAACAAAATAGAACTATTTTTGACAGTGTTATATTCTTACTTATTCAATCAGGGTTACCTAAAGAATTTTGGGGTGAGGCAGTCATGACAGCGGTTTACTTAAGGAATAGATGTCCTTCATCTGCCATCAGTTTTCAAATTCCATATGAGTTGTGGTTCAAAAGGGAACTTGACAAAGAGGAAGTTGAAAAGTTATAAGTTTTTGGGTGTCAAGCATGGGCTATGAGAGTAGACAAACGGAAGTTAGACTCACGAGCAGAGTCATGTGTCATGGTAGGTTATGAGCAAGGAACCCAAGGATGGTTATAGGTTAAGGAGTTGTGAAAGAAATAAAATAATTATAAGAAGGAATGTAGTATTTGAGGAACATGTGTTTCCTTTTAAGGAGAAGGGTCAGGTAAATCAAATTCCCACATCAGTCGCACTTAAATTACACCAAGGGGAAACTTTCTTGGATGTACTATCAGTTGAGGGTCGAGAGATTGAGATGATTACTGAATGAGATGAAGTTGAGGTAGAGGGGGAGATCATGCGAGGAACTGTAATGAGTCGGTCACCAGCTGATGTAACAGGTGTAGAAGTTAAGCCAGTTGTGACAGAGGAGTCAGTATCTAGTGTACGGAAATCAAACAGGATCAGAAAGAATACAACTTGTGCTTGTTGTAATGTAACGGTAGAAACAATGGAGAAGGAGGTATTCGAACCTAAAACAGTTGGGGAAGTATTATCAAGTTTAGAATCTGACAAATGGGTGGAGGCTATGCAGGTAGAAATGAATGCTATGAGAAGAAATGATGTATGGGAAATAGTAGAGAGGCCAAATAATGAAAGGGTTATTGGTTCTAAGTGGATATTTTCATTGAAACATGATACAGAAAGGAACGTTGTAAAACATAAAGCTAGGTTAGTTGCTCAAGGTTTTAGAGAACAGATGAATTTAGGTACTGAGAAACATTTAGTCCTGTCATTAAAAGAAAAACAATGAGATTGCTGATTGGTATTACTGTGGAGAAACAGTGGGTGATTGAACATCTGGATGTGACTAATGCATATTTGCATAGTCCAATAAGCTGCAGTGTTTGTATGGAGCAACCAGAGTTATTTGTAGAATTGAATGCTGAGAACTATGTATGTAAACTTAAGAAAAGTATTTATGGACTTCCCAATTCAAGTAAAGATTGGAATGTATGTATTGACAGAGTAATGCAAAAACTAGACTTTAAGAGATGTGTAAATGAGCCATGTGTGTATGTGAAGGACGAGTATATTATGGGATTGTATGTGGATGATGTTCTTATCGTTGGTAACACAGATGTAGTGAGAACAGTAAAAATTGAGCTAGGAAGAGAGAGAGAAATAAAGGATTTAGGAAAGGCTACTAATGTCCTGTCCATTAAGGTGGAGCAAACTCAAGCAGGTGTTATGCTAAGTCAGGGTTTGTACATTGACAAGATACTCAGAGATTTCTCAATGAGTGAATGTAAACCTAGCAAAACAATTTTACCCAGTGGGTATATAGCAACAGTAGGTGACGAGCAAGAATTTGATGACACTATTTATCGTAGTGCTGTGGGAAGCCTGTTGTACTTATCAAATAATACTAGGTCGGACATTGCATTTGCAGTCAGCAAAGTTAGCCAGAAATGCCAAATGCCAAAAGTTAGGGATTGGAAGGAAATTAAGCATATTTTGAGATACCTTAAGGGTACTAGAGATCTGAAATTATGCTTCAATGGTAATAATAAGGGTGTCATAGTATATTGCGATGCAGACTGAGGAGGAGATGCTGAATCAAGGAAATCAGTTTGTGGTTATGTAGTAGTTGTATCAGGGGAGCTGTTTCATGTCATAGCAAGAAACAGAACTGCATAGCTGGATCAACCATGGAGGCCGAATACATAGCCATGGCTGAGGTTTCAAGGGAAGTGATGTGGATGAGAGAGTTATTATTGGAACTAGGAATGGGAGAATTCATGAGTACCCCATGTATTATCTTTGCTGATAATGCAGCTGCGATTAAACTAAGCAAAAATGGTAATGTGGCTGAACGCTCTAAACACATTGATATTATGTATCATGTATGCAGAGAACTAACAGAAAAAGGGTATATTAAGTATGTATATGTAGCTTCAGAGGATAACGCTGCAGATTTGCTTACTAAATATGTATCAAGTGTACAGGTAGAACAATTTTATAAGACCATAGAGTTAGAATAGAATAGAGCATCGTTATTGAAGATTAAGAGAAAGTAAAATGAGGTGAAAAGGTAGGGGGAGTGTTGGAATGTTATCTTTTTCACTCATTTATTCTTTATTTTTTTTAGCTGTATGCAAATACTAAATTATTCTGAGATGATCATTTTTTTTTTCAAGAAATTAATTTGCTGTATGTCTATTGTGTTCTATGACTATTGTGTGTGTTTTTTTTAATCTATATTGTCAGGAAGCTTTTTTTTTAATTGTTGGAGAAAGAAAAATGGAGAACAGTATGATGCAGGGCATGAAGACTGAATATTTCTTGAAGTGAAAATAAAAGATTTTTTGGGTACGAAAGTTATAAATATTTGAAGATCCGTTACAATGTATGGACACGTGCAAAGATGGCAGTGTTGCAGTTGTTACCGGGCACCACTTCCCGCAGTCAACAGCAAATGCAGTGTTGCTGCGTAGTGTTTGACGAGGTCGCTATGGCTCCACACATGTTTTCTAATGAAGAAATGGCCGACATCCCCTTCACGTATGGGCAAACTAATGCCAATGCACGGGAGCAGCTGGAATGTATCAACAGACGTACCCGCAGAAAAGACAATCTGACAGCAGAGTGTTCATAACGGCACGTCAGCGCCTGCGTGAGACAGGATCATTTAAACCCAACATGCGACGTACAGGTAGACCAAGAACAGTTTTGACACCAGAAAAGGCAATCTGACAGCAGAGTGTTCATAACGGCACATCAGCGCCTGCGTGAGACAGGATCATTTAAACCCAACATGCGACGTACAGGTAGACCAAGAACAGTTTTGACACCAGAAAAGAC
>PNEQ01127300.1:0-29886 GCA_003012365.1 Medauroidea extradentata | reverse complement strand
CCTTTGGCCGCAGTCCCTCTGACACCATGTGCCTCAGACCCTAGCGCCGTTGGCCGCAGTCCCTCTCACACCATGTGCCACCGGTCCTCGCACCGTGGGTGGCATTGCCTCACACCAACAGGCGCAGGTCCTCGAACAGTGGGTCATCAGAGACTGTGACGTACAACTTGGTACAATGACAGTAGTTGGGAAAAGAGTCAGCTACGATCTTTGTTAAGGGACCATCCCAGAATTCACCTGGAGCGATTTCGGAAAACCATGGAAAACGTAAATCAGGATTGTCAGAGACGGAGATCGAATCCGGCATCTTCCGTCTGAGATCAACAAATTACCATTGCACCACATTGCTCGGTGTTACACTATATGAACGACGGTATAAATAAAGCTACTATTCCGGATTAACTAGCAACTTTACAGGAAGTTATACAGGTTGAATCGGGAGGAAAGGCACATGCTTTGAGGGGTGATAGTACTGGTGATTCTGAACAAATTGTTTCTATTATACATATGCCATTTTCTTAACCGTTTCAGAGAAACCGAATGAAAACAACAAGGAAAGGGATAAGTGCAGGTGACGGTAAATCACGCTACTGTTATCTTATGTTGTGTGTAATTTTGTACATTTCCACGCGGTGGCGCTCTAAGCATGGTGCAGTTGTTTACCTCAGTCTCAGTCCTACAGTGTTTGCCCTAGTATTTGGAACTACAGTGTTGTTACGTGTACAGTGAATACAGTTCAGTGTATTCAAAAATGCCACAGGTCTTCACACATGCAGAGTATGCTGACATGATGTTTGTCTACCGTTTCTTCGATGAGAATTCCAGAGCCGCTGTTCGTGAGTACGAACAACGATTTCCTAATCGCAGAGTTCCAGATAGCAGCGCGGGGTGTTTACCAGGGTGTTTGCAAGATTGCGTGACCGTGGTACACTTTCCAGCGTAAATGTTGTATCCGAATGTTCCGTACAACAAACTCTTAATGAAGTTGAGAATATTCTTCAGGTACTAGAACGCAGCCCAACAACTAGCTCGAGACGAATTGCTGCTAAACTTGGCCACCGAGGTCACCTGATCTTACCTCATTGGATTACTGTGTGTGGTAGGTTTAAAAGCGAAGTCTACACGCGCAGGGTGGACACAAGAGAGGAACTTCTCGCTCGTATTTACCATGCTTGTGCTCAAGTAAAGCAATGTACTAATGAGCTCAGACCAGCAAAATGCATTGAAGATGGTGGTGGAGTGTTTGAACATGTTTTGTGAGGAAAATTACACAGTTAAACAAGACATACGATAACAGTATCGTGATTTACCGTCACCTGCACATTTCCCATTCCTTGTTGTTTTCGTTAGGTTTCTCTGAAACGGTTGAGAAAAGGGCATATGTTTATTAGAAACATTTTGTTCAGAATCACCAGTACTATCACCCCTCAAAGCATGTACCTCTCCTCCCGACTCAACTTTTATAGTACAGTTTAGGCTAAACTTACATCCTTACCCATACGGAGATTTTCAAAGTTAATTTCAAAAGGTCTTATTAACAGTGTACATAAAACCAACTTAGTTTAAAGTAAAACTATAACATTCATAAAATGTTGTAAATAATTAAGGTGGAATCACAATGCCCCGAAGAAAACGACACTACAGCTCCGACACAACCGTTCTTTACACAAGACAGTCATGATGATTTTGGTGGCGTTCACAATGCTCCGACATGCCGACATGCGGCTCGTCGTGGTATGGCCGTCTGCAGTACCAAAAAGTAGAAGCCATTGTATATTATTGAATGTTTAATTTCGATCAGCTGTTTAATGAAAGCACGAATGTAATTTTAAAAATAACATGTCGCGAAATAAAAGGCAACACAAACATAATGCATAATGTTCTTCGCTGAATTGAAAGTAGTTTCAGAAATAAAACTGTAGTTTATTATATATTCGCAAACAACCTAGTTGCTTTTTGTATAAACAAGCTATGAGTATCTGGCACGAAATTAACTGAAATCCAGGCACATTCGATGAAGTTAATCTGTTTTAGAAGTGTTTTTGTAAACAGAACATATTTATACAAGTGAATTATATCAAGTATTTTAAGTTACAGGTAAATTTAGTTTTGTAGTGTTGCATTTCCTTTCCCTGCAAGGTCCGACACGGCGAAAATGAAAAATAGAACCTACTTTCTTCGGGCTGTCGGGGCAATGGTTTTGTCGGACTAATGATTGCTTTTTTATTGATTTTCTGCTCAGATTTTGTTGTCTCGGGGCTGTTGCGTCAGGCTCGTCGGGACATTGTGAATCCTCCTTTATGTTCTGAGTTCCACCGTGGTCGCAACGTAAACATGCGAGTTTGGCTGGTGTAACATCAGGACAATAACTCCAACCCCTTTACCCAAACACAGTGCAATGAAGGCCAGCTAGACGACAATATAGAGCAGTGTAGCCAGCCGAACTGGGTCTGTCTCATTACAGTTACCTAGAAGACAAGATGGGCCACCTACCGCGGGTCGTGCCAGGGAGAAAGTCGCATGTTCTGTGGTCCCTAGTAGCGCAGTTCACTGCTAGTCGACCACAGCAACACAGACTTCGGCATCACGAATAAGATGGGATCATCAGCTACGATCAGAACCTTAGGTAATCTATTTTATTTCAACTTAGTTTATTACCCAAACTGTTAACACCGCCCCCTTCCTAATTAGTTATCATTTAGTTTTTTTATAATTAACTTTGTATAAACTCGCAGAACCGTTCTTATTCACTTATTTATTTATCCATAAAACTCTCCCCTTTAGTGAAGCCCTTGGTGTAAAACCATTTTTATTCATTTACAACAATCACCACAAATATAAAAAAATTGTAACTTAAAAAATTCATTTATTAAATTAAAGGATTTCTTTAAGTTAAACCAATTTATTCTTTAGGCGAATATTTTAATTACTGTAAATTGTCGTTGTGAGTATATAAATCGCTGTGTAATTTACTGTACTAACTTATTGTTATATATATATATATATATATATATATATATATATATATATATATATATATGTATATATATAAAATTTGTATACATGGTATTGATGTTAGTGGTGTTACTGTATGTGTATATGTGTATGGCAACTGTAGGTTATTGTAGGTTGTATTTTTTGGTAAATTTTTAAATTAATATCAGTAAAATCAGAATCTAAGATGTTATGTAATTGTATTGTACTACACTAAACTATTGCTGGATATTGTTCGACTTGCTCCGTACCATGGATTGTTCTCAACGACATGTCCGGTTTTTTTGGCGTATAAAAGAAAATAAATCATAAATTAAAACAATCAGTTACTAAGCAAAGAAATTAAAACTTAACAAAAAGTAAAGTTAAACATATTAGTTTAAAAGCTCATCAAGAATAATAAACGAGTGGCGTGGGCACGTTCGCAGTAAGTATTCAACAACTCTTCTTAGAAGGGACAACAAAATTACAAAATTCTTCACAATTATCAATAAACTAGATGATTTACCGGCCCGGTCGGTGAGAGGGAAGTGGGAGTGGGATGAAGAATAATAGGTTTTTTTTTGGGTTATTCCATTACTTGAATTTGTCGAGGTAATAAAAGAAGCAAAAACAAATCGATCCACCAGCTTGCTCGAGTGTTTACGACGTCTTGAAAAACAATAATGACATGTTGGTTTATTGTTATCATAAGGAGATCCATTCAAAGTACAAATCAACTGCTCGTGATCGTAAATTGCACCATAGTCATCTCGCAAACATCCTACGTCAGTTCCTAAGTGTTCACAATCTTTAGAGCGATAACAATGTGTGAAAAACACACAAACGCGTACACAGATATCCTACATAAAATAACAATTAAGTTCAATGTATGCAGTGTGTCCAGAAGCAATCGCACCACGCAATCCTGAGATAGAGTGAAGACGAAAATGTTAGTAGCAAAATGTTGTTCGATGACATTTTACATGAACAATCCCAGATAGCATGTAAGCTTGCGGTAAACTTGCAATTAACTTGATTTAGGCTTGCCGTTACAAGCCCTATTTGGTAAGTTTGATTCAAGCCTGAATCAAGCCTATTTTTTTACAGTTGTATCCCGCTTTGTACGAGTCAAGCTTGTTACAAGCTTGCAGCAACCTTGCATCAAGCTTTGCTTGCAAGCTTGACGTTTGGAGACTAGTTAGCTTGATTCAAGCTTATGGCTCAACATAACAAGCTTGCAGCCTTGCAATAGCAAGTTTGATTCAAGCTTGTATCAAGCTGATTTTGTTATTAGGTATATGACAACATAGCACTGTACTTAGTTGCGTTCCATAAATATCTTACTTATCTTACTACCGCTGTTCTGACATGTATATTATTGGTTAAGGTTAAAATTCGGAGCACTCCTAACATGATTCTACGTTTACTCGACATAACGCACATAAAATAATGCCTGTACGTGGAGCGCAACACGGTACGATTCCCCGTGCAGTATTGCCATAGACCTACTCTGCACGTAAAATGTCCTCGTACAACATTTTCTACTTGCGTTTTCGTTCCCAATTTTCCCCTGGATTCGCATGTTCTTATTATGTAGTTATTTCTGGAAGACATGTATATAATTTCCCGTGACATTGGCTATGTTTGAGTTTCCGCGCACGGAAAGGTTAGTGAAATTAACGTCTCTTCGACAGCAGAGTCATCAGAGACGGTGACACAACTTGGTACTGTTAGAAAAAAATTCCGTGAAATTACGGAAAAGTACAGGCTAAAAGTTATCCAGAAATCTTCGTAAAATAAAGGACGATCAGTTTTTCTTGATAACCGAACCCTCCGTAAAATTACGGACAATCTGTTTTCCTCTCAAAAATTGAATTTATTAAAATGTTCGGCACTCAATTGTCCAGAAATACGAATTACTCTTATTTTCTATTATTTATAGAGCTCTTTACGTACCTCTTAGTAACCAGAAATATTTCTCGAATTTGTCAGAATTCGAACACACGACCTTATAATTTCCAGGCAGACATTCTAACTATTGTACGACAGTGCGACAAGATAGTCAGTGAGCGAATGACATGCAGTGGCAAGAGACCAACTTTATAATAGACAACTTTTGTTGTTGACATCCTGATTTTACAGAACGTCATTAGTATCATTATGAGAGAAAGAATTTTATTCTGTAGAAATAAAACACCCGCTGGCGCAAAACGCAGAGAAATGAGCGATTTTTTTTGCAACTGTGATGAGTTCAATGCTGGATAGGTGAAGCTAGGAGAATAAAATATGTGTGTGGCCTCGTGGAACACTTCAATCTCTTACTGGGCTGTTCGGCCTTTGCTCATGCGCGATACGAGTCCTTGGCTGTATTGCTCGTCACTCCGCATTTCTTCTCTTCGCGGCAAAGTGTGGACAACCAGGAAGCAGCACTTAGCGTACTTTATCTTAATTTGTCTTGTATTTTTTTAGGTTAAGCACCGGTGTGCATGCACATTAACTTTAGGAGTCATAGTGATCATTAATGCCACATATTTTTGGAAGTAAAATACTCTTTAAAATTGTAGAAATACACTTCCATGAATTTATGGAAAGCTACAGTCAAACATCCGTAAACTGGCAATACGGACGAACTTGCGTAAACAAAAAATTACGGAAGCAACTTCCGTGTAGTTACAGTACTTTTCTGCAAATATTTCCGTGAATGTATGGAAAATTTGAACAGTGTACAATGGCAGGCGCTGGGAGAGGAATCGGCCATGGTCTTTGTTAAGGAACCATCCCAGCATTCGCCTGGAGTGATCTCGGAAAACCATGGAACACCGAAATCAGGGTGCCCGAGGACGGGGATTGAACCTCAGTGTGTCTTCTCAGACGAGAACACACTCAGCTGTAGCTCAGTGTAGGCCCGTCAGCCGCTTGTTCAGGTTATGTTGATGTTTGCGTACTATACTTCACCAGCTGGGCACTAGTAAAAGACTGTTACTTAAACCGTTTTTTTTTTTTTTCGGGAATCCTCCAACGTCAGTCCAGCTCCATCTCTACCGTATCCAGGGCCGCTAGTTTCTGTATGTAGGGACGTTCCATAAGGGGAAAAAATCATAATTTTGTATTTGTATGAAACGGTGTTAGTTTTAAAGATGTTATTTAGGAGTACATTATTTTGTTACGAAAAAAATCTATCTCAACCGGTTTTCCCATAATGGCATTTCAAAGTCAAAATTTGCATGTTTTTAGTTCATACACACCTCGAAAACCAACAACATAATTAAACGAAATAATTTACTGTAAAAGTATATGTCATGGGCTAGGGATTTAAATATATAAAGACCAAATAGAAAAAAAAATGTTTGTACTTAAAAAGAAAATTCTAAAAGCAGAAAAAATTCCTACATTGCAGAACTTTTTAAAAATACAAAACATTGTTTGAATGGGGTTTTATATATATAATGCCCTAGATAGTGACATGTACGTTTACTGTGAATTATTTCGTTACATTATGTTGACTGGTTTTTTGGGGGTGTATGAGCTTAAAACATGACCATTTTGACTTTGAAATTACATTATGGGAAAACTGGCTGAGCTAAATGTTTTTTTTAATAGGATAATGTAATCTCAAGTAATGTCTACAAAACTAACACTGTTTCATACAAATACAAAATTATGATTCTCCCCCCCCCCCCCTCAGGAACACCCTTAATTTGTAGGGGAGAAAGGGAGCTACTGTGTTGAGCGACAGACGGCAATGAACCGGGAGATCTTGCAATGCCGCAGTTCCACCCACTTTCCCATTTCTTTATCGGCGATCCACCCTCACCCCTCACCAGCTACCCCTCACCGCGGCTAACTCCCCCCCCCCACCTACCCGCTCTTAAGTCCACCATAGCCACGTGTCCCCGGATATCGTGTTTCCTCCATTGGGATGAAGGGGACAGCGAACCCTATCCTGTGTCCACACAGCAACCACTAACTGGTTCCTGGGCTGTCGCACTCACTCCAGATGACTTATTAATTCCCAAACCTGTAAACATGTGCGTAATTCACATTGTTTTACATAGAGGCTAAATACTATGGTGTGCTCTAATTACTGCGAGATCCGCAGGAAGTAAAATAAAATGTAAGGGCATTAAGGGCACAGAGTTTCTTGATCAGATTTGTGCATGGCTCTTGCAATTTTTGACTTTGACATGCCGCTATGGGAAGACTACGAGAGCTAAAAAAATTTACTAGTGGAACATGTAGTCACAAGTGACGTCTGTAAACCGAGCACTTAGTTGAACAAACATAAAATTAGGAATTTTTGCCACGTGCTACATGATAAATTGTGTTTATCAATTTTCTGCGATAACTTCTGTTTTAAATTATTTTTGGTTGAGGCATAGAAGATATTTGTGATGAATTTTGGAGATAGTAATTTTGTTACATGTTCATCGTGTATTGGACTAGTAATCATTCATGAAAGTTGACCTATAATTCCCTTGCAATGATTCTGTATGTCAAATTATTTATTGATTCAATTATTGTTTATGTCAAGCAGTTTACCAAGAATACATACTATGGCTTGTCAAAGAGAAAATTTTTATAATATTCCTTGAAAAAATGTTTTGGCTCGAAAACAGGAAAATACAACAAAATGTCTTACACTCCCCCTAAAGGGCGAAAGAGAGACGTGCATAAAACACCACATCGCCAGAACGAGTCAAGCGCTGAAGTAGCGAGCGAGTGCGCGCCAAGGTTCTTCAGTCCTGCCGGCCGCCGCATCCACTTATGCTGGTCGTGCGACAGTCTAGGCTCGCAACAACATGCTCAAGGACGTTCACATTGCAAACATGCATAATTTTGTATTTTCACAGCATAGCGATCGTTTTATAGACGTTACTTGTGACTACATTTTCCTCTTGTAAAATTTATTCAACTCCCATTGTTTTCCCATAGTCACATGACCAAGTCAACATTTGCGAGTTACAGGAACATGGTATTAACAAAAAAAAAGATGACTTACTGGAGTTAATCAATTTACACTGAAATTATATATTATGGGCAAAATGCTAAAAAATTTAAAAATACACAATGAGATCCCTTTGTACTTTTTTTTAAGAAATCTGAAAAATGAGCTAAATTACTTTATCTATGACAATTTCTAAAAACATACATAAGTATTGCTGTGTATTTTTTAAGAATTTTAGCATATTGCCCATGATATATAATTTCGGTATAAATTATATATCATTCGAGTAAGACACTAGGTTTTTGTTATTTATATGTTCCCGTAACTTCCGAATTCTGACATTGGCATGCTGCTATGGAAAAACTGCGAGAGCTAAAAAAAAATTTTACAAGTGAAAAATGTAATCACAAGTAGGCCCTAACGTCCATAAAACGAACTCTATGACGTGCAAACATAAAAGTATGCATTTCTGCCAAGTGAACACTCTTAACATTTCGTTGATACGCGAGCGTTAGAAACCTTAGTGTCACGATGCTGGATAGGTTTACCCCTATACTCTACCACTCTGTTGCGTTGCCGTACTGAGATGGCGGTGGCCGAATGGTCAGATCATTCACCTCCCATCAAGGCGCGCCGGGTTCGATATCCGGTGGGATCGGTCCCCAGATTTTCGCATGTGGGAATCATGCCGGACGATATCGCAGGTCGTCGGGTTTTCTCGGGCTCTCCCGTTTCCCCCGCCCCTTCATCACGGCGCTGCTCCATATTCACCTAATGTCCAGCGGCGTAATTTCAGATTTTTCTTGGGGGGAGGGGGGCAAAATTTTTTTGGCGACAGTGACCTTGTTACATTTTTTATTACTTTAGTATGTATAAATTACAAATTTTAATAATAAAACTTTAGTTTTATGTGCTTAAGTTAGCATTATTTCAATAACAGAATACAGAAAATATATTTTACACACTTAAAATTTTAAATCCAGGGGGGGGGGGCAAATGCCCCCCTGCCTCCGCCCCTTATATGACTCCCCTACTCATGTCACCCTTCACAAGCACTTAAGACCTTTAGGTTAAGCGCTGACCAAAATCTCTCACGCACTCACTCATGTTGCCATACTCTGAAGGAGGGGGGGGGGGGAAATTCGAAAATACCTAACTTGCCCGAGCAACCGCGACGTGTCGTAACGATACTACACGCAGTAAAGGTTTTTTTTTAATCCTCGCTCAATATCCACTTGTCATTCACAGAACGATCGCAGCAACTCGATTTTGAAATGTTTCGACGCATGTATCGATAAACTCAGAATAATCACCCTGCTTGGGTGGACATATTTTGCGCGCTTGAAGCCAAGACGGGCGAAGCGGTAAGGACGACACAATACGTGAATCACGCCTCACACTAGCCTCTACGGCTCGTTTCGTAGTTCTTTTCAAACTGGCACCAATAACTCAAATATTTTTAAACCAAAAGCTTTGAATAAATTTTGAGACAATGTGCAGCCACACGATGCACAGTATTGTGGATGCGTTTGTAAAACTAATGTAACATTCGTCCGCAAAAAAAATTTTTTTTTGCTTCATTGTGGTTTATTTTCACGACAAAAAAAACGTGGTACTTCAAACAATTGCAAGTGACTCGAATATTTTTTAACCGAATGCTTTGTAAAAAATTAGACTGTTGTCATACGATATACAATTTCGCCAGAGCATTTTTTTAAAAATAATGTTCCGTTTGCTAGCAGAAAAAAATTATTTTGCTTCATTTATGCTTATTTTGACAACAGAATATGTGATATTCTAAAAATCTAATAATCTAGTAATTAATCCGTTTGGTGTATGGCAACAAGAATGAATTTTTGATATGTATTAATTTGTGTTGTTTTTTTTTCTCGATACCACTGCAAAACTAAATAGCGAGGCCTTAAAAACCGTTCCGTACATTGCTACAAAAAATTCAGCAACAAATTTTGACATATTTGTGTCAAAACTGCGGAGCAAAATTTTTATTTCAGTACAAGGCAGCAATAAAAAATATTTTCGAAATCACTGCAAAACTAAGAAACAAGCTCTTATGTTGATCCGGCACACAGTCTTTTCCGTCGATATCTTGCCGTATGGTACATTCAGTGGCGTTATTTGCATTTTAAAATGCAACGTTTCATGAATATGTATATGTTTTACACACCTGTACCTTTTCAGAAACTTTGCACCAATATTTTCACAGCATAAAATTAACACAGAAGCCTCAGTTTCCTCATTTTCTGGCCAAAGAAAATTAGCTTTAAAGATTACTGGTGAAGTTGAAATACGTATTCACGCGTTTAAATTTCTTCGAATGTTTTTTTTTACAAAGCACATGTTACAAACGCATGTCTGGGAGTCCGGCTTGGCCTCGACCGAGCATAATACATCCAGCCGGGTGGCCACTTTATGAAACGTGTTCGATTGCAAAGTATTTATGGCTGTAATTGAAGCCTTTAACCATGGGAAGAAAACCATACCTACCTTGGGAAGAAACCCATACCTGATAAGGTGGAGTCTACGAAGTGATTGGGAAAATCCCAAAGTATTAATGTAGGTAAAACCGTTTTGTTACTAACTTGGTTTTGTGACAATACAAATAAATTTTATCGCCTATCGTTATCTTTATCTTTAGCATTCATCGGATATAATATTAACTAAATAAGTATCATACAAGTAATATACCCGAGGGCCGCTTGGTACCTGAAGATAGATTTATTACTGGGTGTCCGTAGGCAAACTTCGTACCTCGAAAGATGACATGGAATGAGGCTCTACAACGAAGAAGTTCCGGAATGATAAGAGAGGGGGAAACGGGATATCCTCGAGAGAACCCGGCAGAGAGCGACATCATCCAGCACGATTCCCACACGGGAAAATTCGGAGACCGACCTCGCCGGAGGTCAAACCGGGATGGCCTTTGTGAAGGCAAAGAGTCTTACCAATCAGCTGCCGCAGACCCATAATGTTAATTGAATCTTAATGTACAACTTAGGTAATTGTGGGCTGTGGAAAACTAAATGTATGGGTTACTTAGAGAAATGGCACATGTCTTACACATTGGACTCCCATTCGGGTGGATCCGGATTCGATTCGCGTCTCCGAACAGCCTGGTTTTGGTTCTCGAGCTGTTTTCCCGGAAAGGCGAGTGCTGGAAAATTTCCTTAACAAAGGCCATGGCCACTTTTTTTTCCAATGTCTGTCATTGGAACAAATTGTGCGTCACAGTCTCTAGTACTAATTAAATGTCTTCTCAAGAGTCTAAATGACGCATTTTTACTGTGTAGCTAATTGCCACTGCTACTGAGTTGCCGTCTTAAAAAATTAGTTCAATGTTTTTTATAAACATTATTTAGTATTAAAATTTGTTTTAAATCAATGTTTTTTTGTGTTTTAATGTGTATAGCTTAGCCCTCCAACCATAATATTTCCCATGCATAATAAATCAACATAATTACAATATTACTAAAATTTGTAATTAGAAGGCAATCGGTTCCATTTCCTTCATAGTCAATGGTAAAAATCTTCATATAATTTTCATGCTGAAGAAGAGTTTATCTTGAAATTCAATTAAATACTGTGGCCTTTTTGCTTTGCTAAATTTTAACGCCTTTTGTTTTGTGGGCTTTTGAAGACTAAGAGGTCATTTGAAAGTTCGAAAATTTCAAAATTCAGTACAGGCGGGCGCGGCTTTGCACATCAATATCTAAGTATTAAAGTTTTATTTTTTTTGTAAGAATATACTTTTATTTCAAGTACCACTGTTGTAAACATTGGGTTTTTAGAATTATTTAATTTAAGTTGTGAAAGTTGTTAAGTGTGTTTTTAATGGGTTAGGTAGGGTGCGTCCTGTAGGTTAAGTACTTTGTAATAGTTTACATTGAGATTCTTCTTATTGTAGGTCGTAACTTAGTTCATAAGTACAGACAGAGTACGTTAACGTTAGATTAACTTTACTTTGACTTCTCGGTTTCTCAATGTTTTGAGTCTGCATGGCATTCCGTTTTTTAGAATTACGTTATTTGAAGGTTTTTAGTGGCAGGCCAGTTAAAACGATAATTACGAACATTTTTACTGCGGATGTTTTTTTTTTATATAAGTTGACATTGTTTTTAAACCAGGGGAGTAACATTATTTTACACATCTTTGCAACATCTTGGTGCGATCGTTACAAGTGTTTTCTAGATAACTAATGATTTGGTTGAAGTATAGTAGTACCCATTAAAGCCAAAATGTAAAGTGAAATATTTGTTTAAAACGGTGACAATAGAGAGACAAGAGTCATTATTTATTTATTTAATTTTTCGGTTAACTACTAATAGTTATAATTGTAAATTCTTAAAATATAACTCGCGTGTCATTTACGATCATTGCAAATTATAATCACATAGCAAATTGAAATTACTATCACGATCAAATATTTTAATCCTAAACCGAAGTTGTTAGACAATCAGGTATTTAATATATGATAATATTTTAGCTATGTTTGATTTAACTAGCATTATTCTATTAAATACACATTTCACAAAGATACTAGTGCTAGAATCACAATATCGCGTCAGATACGACGTAAAGGACGCGACGCGACACTAAAAATTATTGTTATTGCGAACACTACATAGTTCGTCGGTGATGCGACAAATTTGGAATGCAAATAGTTCGTTGCAAGGATAAACTTACCTCTTCTACGACAGTCACATACTGTTTGTATAGTATTTATATTCTTTATCGTTTATTTGTAATATTATATTATTTTTTTAATACATTCTGGTATATCTTGAGAATAAATTCACAATTATACTTTGCTTAGTTATCATTTGCGTATAATAACAAACAAAAACTATAAAAAAAAAATAAAATAAATTAATGAGATTTACTACCAACTCACCAGTTTCACCAACATTTTGTGCACAAATGAAATTCCTTTTTTCAGCTTTGTCGCGTCACAGACGCGTATAAAATATAAATACTTTCTATTCGGAATTTGAGTTCCGTCCGCTGTGATTGTCGTACTGACGTCACAAAAACCTCGGCGCTGATTGGCTAACCAGTTTTGTTATTCGCGTCGCGCACATCGCGTCGTGTCTTTCGCGCTATTGTGATTCCAGCACAAATAGGTCTGGCAGTCTTCCTCGCACGTGTAGCTTATTATTGAGATATTTAGCCAAGGAGTGATTGTTAGTAGGCGTACTGAGCTTGTATGTTGGACAGACTTCGCTTCAAGTCGTTATACGTCATCAAGTCGTGGTCTAGACTGAGAACATGCCGACTCACTCTTACGTTTTCTTTGTCGATTTTTTGTTTTATACCGCCTGCTTGTGGCGTGGGTTGGTCTTTCCTGCAGGTATGTTATCAGCGCAGTTTTGTAGTGTTCATGGTTCTCTTTATCTGTTACACCATTATCCCCTGTCGTTTCATTAGTTTTATGACCAGTACGTGTTTTTCGATTCGTGTAAGCGTTACTCATCTTTGTTAACTTTAAGTAGGTGAGAACTGAAAGAATAAATAACTTATTTTCAATGACGCTATTCGTTTATATACAGGATGTTCGGAAATTCATATTACAAACTTCTGTAGCTAGTAGAGGGGACAGAGTATGACGTCAGAAAAGCACCACGTCAAATGAGGGGTGACGTAAGGTACAGAATTAAGTGACGTTTGACACATTACTGACGGAAGTCATATTCATTTTGGTAACAATGCCAATGTAACAAAAAAAAAAACTCTCATTTATCACACTACCACTTGTGTCAACAATAGGAAAAAAACATTTCTCTCTGTCTTCTGCGCTGGATGTGTCCCATACGAGACTGCTCACTACAACAGAGACTCGATGTGACGACCAGCAACATCGTTGTACATATTGAACCGACGAATCATGTTCCGGTACACTTTTTCCATCACGCCAGGTGTCCGTCAATATCTTGTGCAGCGAACCATAACTCGCGCCACCAGTTCTTCCACGGTCTCGTCAGGAGGTTCGTACACCATAGTCTTCATACGACCCCACAGTAAATAGTACGTCGTGGGCCCTGCAATACGACCACCCCGGTCTAGCCATCTCTGCCCGAATCGTCGGTTGAGATGTTCCCGAATGTCACGTGTAAAGTGCGGTGGTGAGCCAATATGCTGACACCACAGTTCTTGACGGACATTCAATGGCACGTCATCCAATAACAAGGTCAATACGTCCTGTAGGAAGATCAAGTAAGCAGCACTCGTTTTACTGGTTGGAAGAAGCTACGACCCGATCACTTGACCGTGTAGAATGCCTGCCCACACACTGGTTGAAAATGTGTGCTGGAATCCCCTGAAATGCGTGGTATGCGGATTTTTGTCAGTCCACACATGGCTGTTTAGGTATTTGAGAACACATTCACT
The DNA here is from genome assembly GCA_003012365.1 of Medauroidea extradentata. Classification (NCBI taxonomy): domain Eukaryota; kingdom Metazoa; phylum Arthropoda; class Insecta; order Phasmatodea; family Phasmatidae; genus Medauroidea; species Medauroidea extradentata. Next base: position 15,563 of record PNEQ01127300.1, on the reverse strand, counting down.
CGTGAATTTACATTCATCGGTGAACAGAACTCTTCGAGGAAAGTGGGGCTCATCAATGCAGCGGTGTAGAAATCACGTGCAGAAGTTAACACGTCGTACAAAATCGGCTGGTTGCAACGCCTGTACTCTTCGGGGGTGGTAAGGATGTAGTGGTTACTCGTGCAGAACCTTCCACACTAGGCTGTTAGAAACATCCTACGCACCCACAATTTATTGTTCGCATACTTGTTGACGGGTCCTGCTCAACGTAATGCAGTACAGCCTCTTCCAATTTGAGGGTGCAGCGTATCTTTGGAGCATCACAGTCCCTTCTCTCGACGGTGAGGGTACCTCATTCTCGGAGCCGTCACACAATTCTGGCAAAAAGGGTACGCGATGAAGTCGTGCATTGTGCATATTGCTCTTGATACAACCGACGAGCTGCTCTTCCATTCCCTTCAAATGCTCCATACACCAACATTATGTTTGTGTGTTCTGCAGACATGTACTGAACCACGTTTATCGGAGACACACAGGCACGTGAATGGGGCCCCAGGCATGATACCACATAGTAGGGTGAACGTCACATTCCCTCTGCCATCCTATCCGGATGCAAAACACCGGCACATCCGACACATTGTAATGGCTGTAGCACGGAAACGGTACGTTTCCGGACATGGCTTTATATTTAAAATATTGTCGACTCAGTCCCTTCTACTAGCCCTAGAAGTTTGTAATATTAATTTTCGAACATTCTGTATAAGCTACTCATATGCCCAGTGGAACATTTAAACCAAATCAGTACACTTAAATTGTCAAATAATATCCAATTAATAAGACACCGTGTAAAGTGACGAGATAATGGCCAGTACTTAACATCGAGGTATTTAGCGCTGGTGAGAGCTGACATGACACGGGTATGAAGCAACGCCGGAATCAAAAGGCGGGGGAAACGGGAGATCCCCGAGAATACCCGCAGACCAGCGGCATCGTCCGGTACGATTGCCACATGAGAAAATCCGACGACCTACCCCGCCGGGAATCGAGCTCAGATCGCTTTGTCGGGAGGCGAGTTCTGCAGTCACTGCTAACCGCGGCCCCCTCGCTGTATGTGAGACACTAGACACATTTTTACAGACTTTATGAAAGATGCATATGTGTAGACTTCGTCGTACAGCACTCACACACATAAGCTGCAGTGCAGTTCTAATGTGGGCATACTCGACTCAGCATATTAGAAATTACAGTAATAACTGCTACGGCGGCGATACAGTTTCTCAAGCCATTGGGCCGATTAACACTTCACTTGACTTCTGTAACAAATTATAGACCAATTTCTATTTTAAGTAATATATAAAAAATTCTAGAAAAGTGTGTCAAAAATATTAATGGCTTTCTTAGAGAAAAACAAAATAATATCTAAAAATCAGTTAGGTTTCAGAAAATGATTAAGTACAAATTATGCATTGACTAAATTAACAAACTTTGTCCATGATGCAATCGAAAATAACAAAACTTGTCTCTGTGTCACTTTAGATCTTGCCTAAGCATTTGATACAGTATCACATTCAATGTTATTGGAAACAAAATGGAAAAAAATTGGTATAAGGGGATTGGCTAACAGATGGTTAAACAGTTACTTAGAAAGTAGAATACAATATGTTAAAGTAAACAATAAGCTTGGGAACTCAATGAGAATAAATACAGGAGTCCCGCAGGGAAGTATTCTTGGTCCAATTCTGTTTTTGATTTATATAAATGATTTGTGCAACATAGATATAAATGGTCAACTAATATCTTATGCAGAAGATACTGTGATTCATTTTTCATCTGATTCATGGACATCAGTTTTTAATATAGCTAATGAAGAGTTAATTAAAGTGAAATCTGTATTACATAAAAATTTGCTCTCTCTTAATGTAACTAAAACAAAGTGCGTATCATTTTCTGTAAACAAATTTGGTCAACCAAAGGAACACCAAGAACTCAAAATACATAACTGTAGTCAACTGAATGCAAACTGTAAATGTAACGTCATAGAACGAGTAGAGGAAACAAAGCATTTGGGTGTTATGTTAGATTGTAATTTAAAATGGGACAGGCATGTTTCTTACTTAACTAAAAAAAAATTGTAAAATAATGTATAAATTTGTTGAACTAAGATCTGTTTTATCAATCGAATATATAAGAATTGTTTATGTAGCCATGATTCAATCTGTTCTGCTGAACGGTATATTAGCATGGGGATGTATGAGCAAAACGGCAATCAAGCCACTAATTTTAACACAAAAAGTTATTTTACGAACTGTTTTTAAAAAGACTTTTAACCATCCATTAAAGGAACTTTTCAGTCGTTTGAGAGTATTCAATATCAGAAAACTGTATATTAGAACCATATTAGTCAATTTCTTGAAAAAAAAAAAAGTTACCAGTACAGTATTTATCTCATATATATCCTACTAGATATAATTTAAACCAAAATTTACCAATTCCCCTAGTTCACAAAACAACTTCTCAAAGTTCATCCACATTCTTGCTTTCAAAAATTGTAGCAATTCTTCCTGAAAATATAAAAAATAAAAATATAAACAAAAAAATATATCGGTCGACGGTTAAATAACTTAACTGATGATAAGTGGTCTTTAATCTGTAAGTAGTAGTTTTACTGTAGTTAATTAATTTTACATTTTATTTGTTTTAAATTGTTAAATACAATATGTACCCATCAATAATTATTTATTTATTTATTTTTCTTTTTTAATTATCGCAACATTCAACTATTTTTCTCAAATTAATTTATACCAGATGACAAGTTTTCTTACTTAAGTTACCGCAGCTTGTCTAGTAGAACACACACACAAGCTTTGCTTATGTGAGTGTGATGTATTCCATCCTATAAAAAATTATTTTTGTAAAGTGCTGTAATCGGTATATGAAAAAAAAAAAAAAACAGTGACAGAGCGAGATCGTTAGATTTTGTTTCAACCACAAAATAAACAAGTGTATCAGAAGCGTACTTTATCGACTTTTCGCCAACTCGGCCGTCTTATTGTTTACGTATATGGCGCCATGTTCTAACTGCGTTAGTATGGCGGAAGCGTGATTTTGAGTAAATAATTTTGTGTAGTACATTTTGTAGTTAGTTTTTCGTTGTGTACCTACTTTGTCAGATAGGTACAAATTTTTGCAAACGTTTGTAAGCTCTTTTCCTGGAAAGATAGATCAAAATTAACCTTGAGGGATTATTATTTAGCATTTAATTTTCGGTGATGAATCCAGCAAGGAAAGTTGTTAAGTAAGTTTTTATTTTAATAAAGCGAATATACATCCGTATGACCAGAGTTTGTTAGGCAGGCTGCAATGAAGTAAATCATTTGAGGTTATGGTTACACAGCACTAGCGAATTAGCGAGTTACAGATTGCAAACGTTGCCATTCTTACTACATAGGATGTATCAGTACAGCGGGTACAAACTTTCAATAAAGATAGAGTACACACAGACGATGGGAAATTACATAGCAATGCATGGTGGGAAACACTTTCCTGCTATACTAAACACAAGAAACAAGAAAGAAATGACAGGAACAAGAGAAGAAAACATGTTTATTAATTCTAATACAGCAAAAATACTGAGAAGTCTTTGGCTGGTGATGACGATCTATGTGTATTATTTTTTCTTAGTTTATTTATTAGTTTTGTGTGTTAGAATACCTCGTGGGTGCAAGCATAACTAAAAAAAAATTGCATTGCAGTTGGGTGACTAGTATAGGAACGCTTGTGTTACATACAGCCAAACCGACAGACACATATTAGTAGATTAATAATTTTGGCTTATTTTGTTTTCTTGATTTTTGTCTCACACTGTTTTCTGTGACGACAGTTCATCAATATCGTATGTTCACTATTTCATAGAACTCCAGCATTCACCTCCGGGAAACTATGGAAATACGTAATTTGGAATCAGGATGCTTGGGACCGGGAATCGAACCCGGTTTTTTCGCTCGGTTCTAACATAGCTCACTAGTCTGTCATGAATCAGTGGTGTACAGAATTGTTGCGAGGCTTATGCACCTGACGCATGAATGATTTTGTAGCACGCCGCGCCTATTCTTTTCCACGTGAAACAGCTAAACTTATTCACAATTTATTTATCTACGAAAAGAACACACGGTTAATAAAACTAGGCTTCTATCATTTTAAAAATGCAACATGTTTATCAAAAACATGTTTTTTGAACTTTATCGCTTCACTGACTACGAGCATCCAACGCGGAAAATTACATCCGGTGTACAGTCCTCTTAAACATTGATTTTGTGTTTCGATCGTTGTGTGAAAAATAATAATGTTAATAATAATATGCCTCCAGCGTCCCATTGCACACGCGTGGATTAACGTGCTGTAATCGGGATTCGCTTCTGAGCATGTTCGTAATAAATACAACTAAGCCTAACTACAGGATTGTGATTTTTATCTTACTCGTTTCCTTTTGGGATTTTTCATGGTGTCGGAGTTCGTGGATATTTGGCTACACAGGAGTATAATATAATTTGTGACGAAACTGACATGCTAGTAACATCGCATTTATTAGTTATATGCGTATAATTGAAATACAAATAAATTAGTACTATATTATTTTAATATAATAGGTTACTTAAACCAATGTCTATAATTTCACGTAGCATTGTTTTTATGCCATTACTTCTCCGAGAACTGTTACAAAAATAATGATTAAAAAGGTTTCTCCTGTCGCTTCTGATAGCGTTACATATTATATTATGTTGAGCCTTGAATCGTCACATTTACAATTTCTAATATAAAAATAATTATGACAATGTCTCATACACTAGAAGTGGTTAAACGAACTAGTAGGTATAATTTTCACATTGTATTTCAAATAAATACATTGGCAAAACGCTATATATTTGACAACGGTTTGACAGAATTAAATAAACTAACACCACAATTAAAAATATTTAAGAGTCTTCCTACTTTCAAGAAAATCCTGAAAGAATATATTACTACAGCAAATATTAATTGAGAATTCAGCGATATTATGATGATGTGAAAAGAAAATTTGTGTTAATCTGTCAGTTTGAAGAAATTGTAGAAACGTGTTATCATATATAATTACTATTCATAGTATGTGTACTGTCATAAGAAAACTATATACATGTTTGTGTAGTTTGACTGTAAATTATAGTTTAAATGATGTAAAAATTGGAAACATTATGCATATTTAAAGAGGTGTTTTTTTACCTTGTATGCTATTGAAAGATATGAAAACTAAATAATATAAACCAGTGACTCGAATCCACGTTGCACTCTTTATATTCCTGTACGCCCCGAGAAGTGATACGATAGCAACAATTAGCTACCTGCTTGTAATCAGAGATTAGATAAACATAAAGATGTGGATTTATTTAAGCCTATGTCTTATGGTGAGGGGTACGAGACCTTGTGACGGAATGGGGGAGGTGCCCATACGCCTTATTGGTACCTGAGAAATGTTGTTCATTAGCATAGTAACGGCTATGGGTTGACCAACCATAGCCTCGTTTCTCAATAATCAGGAACAGCTGACTGCACTTTGAAACAACTCCGCCATATTGCTAACTGAATAAACAGTCAAATTGGCAGAGTTTAAGTTTCTAATGTTCCATCTGTACATTTCCTTTCTCTCTTCTTCGGATAGCATTATTTATTCTGTGGCATAACGATCCGATAGTTTTTTTTTGTTCTATATGAGATCGGCGATGTTTCCAAGACCATCAAACGACGAATTTCTTTTAGAGCTTACTAAATTTTATCAATTTCTTGACAATATCAACGAGACTGTTTACGCAGTCAATTCAAACATATTCACATTCCTCCGCAAAACGTTTAATTGCGAATTGTTACAATATTCACTCCACAACTTGCATCTGATGACGTCACTTCGACCCAAATTAATTCATATGACGGAAAACAAATAACGAAGAAGAATTTATTTTTAATGCAATACATCACAGCCGTATTCATTAGCCATGTTTTTTCACAGAAATGCTGAGCTGTAATTCACTTCCTTGTGAGGCAATGAACCTTGGACAAAACTCAATTGATTAAATGACGTATGTAAAATAACGTGCTGTAGGATGGCTGCGAGCGGTGCATAGAACTTCGGCCGTTACAAGATTATTCAAAAACATCTCAGAATGCATAAAATATGTCTGCTTAAGAGTAGCATTCAAACAATGTTACACATATACGTCAGGTTCACTACTAAACATTATAGCATATTTTCTAACGGCCGAAAATTGTGAAAATGTTTTTTTTTTTCGGTCGTTTTTAGGTAGGAAAATCTTGGAGCAGATTGTTTTAAAGGTAAACTCGTATGCTATACACCTTTATCTCTAATATGACGTCATAAAATTATAGGGCCACATTCGTATGTCCCACTTCTAAGCCTCGAACACGCCCGCCAAGGTGGCTACCTAAATAATTTCAAACACATATCCCCCCCCCCTCGCATGAAAATGTCCTAAGCGAGGGTACATAAGAGTCTGTAGGAGGAAATAATTTCGCCGCAGGACATCAGAAATGTTCCCTATTGTCCACGGAGGAGAAAAGTAGCAAAACAAAAAAACTTGAGGGGAGGGGAGGGTTTATTTCAACACTACCCTCCCCCCTCGAGCAGTTTCCCCCGCGTCTGGACGCCCGCAAACACCGCCGGGAGACCGAGGATTCTCGGAGCAGGGCGTCGCGACGCCGAACAAAGCGACGCCTGCCGGCTGTCGGGCTTCCATGTTTGTCTTTCCTTTATTGGACGGTGTCCGCCCGCGGGCTCTGTGGCCCTCGGTTGTGGGAGGGGGGAGGAAGACCCACGACGATCTAGGACCACCAAGGACACCTCGCGGCGACGAAATGAGAGCCGACGCCTGAGCGAAGTCAGCCGTGAATATTGGACGCCCGGCGTCCAGGAAAACAAGCAGGCAGTATCCATGCTGGTCCTGATCTCGCTCGGGATAGTAATGGTGGTTTTAAGATTTTATTTAATTATATAGTGCTCAGTGGTAGAGGTTGGGCTATGCACCTCCAGTGACGGATTTGGAAACTTCTTTTTTTTTTGGGGGGGGGGAGGGTATAGGCTATGTGATTTTATGGATTATAAGAATACCAGCCTTCTCAAACGCGTGGTTACTGTATTTGCTGTTACAGAACATATGAAATAACATACATAAAAGTATGCCATATTAAATTTACTTGGAACATAATAGAATAAACTCCACTTTCTTTGAGGATACTCGACATACTTTGGCCAATGAAAATGTTGAACATGTTTTTTGGGAGCCCTTTCAGCCCTAAAGCCCCTTAAACTTAAATCCGACTCGGTTCATCTTCCACCCAACCGATCCGGTCATGATTCACGGCAGGATAGCTTTAGTCGTTACTGTGGGAAACAGATAGAGTTTGACATTGGCCTGCGTGTTTTCTCGTGGCACTACCGTTTCTTCCGCTCTAACAATCCACCACACTCACCTCGCATCCTCTACAGCTCTTCCTATATACCTTGAAGTCACGGAATTTAAGGCCATGCTTTCTTGTTTATAATTTTTTAGCGATAATAATTTTTTACGCTTAAACTAGAACAGATATCACAAATCTGTTGGGCAGTTTCATTTAAAATCGTCTTCTCAAAGTTGGCAAATTTTTTTTCAAGGCAGTAAATACTATTGTTTTAGCTAATTATGAAACTAACGAAATTCTGTTTAATAGAATTTTTAGTCGAAACCGTATGATTTCTTCCTTTAAAAAAAAATAGCTGTAACGGCAGAAAACATTTTAAACAAAACTGCCGAACATATTTTTGATATCTGATCGTTTAAGCTTAAAAAATATAAAAAAATTTTCGCGAAAACAGTAGAAAGAAGAGAGCGTATATAAATAATGGTTGCTACAAATTTTACGAAACTTATTTTTTTCGTATCGCGTTGATAATGTAACCGTTTGTTATACTTGAGTTTGCAGAACGCAGCGAAAATAAGAACGACTGTGTCTTTGATAAAGTGCAAAGATAACTTTGATATGTGTAATAGGCCTACTTTTACTGCTATAGCGATAATAAGGTTAGCCTTGATTTATATGTAGACTAGTTAATGCGGGTTGCATACATGCGCTTGAAACACTGACACGGCTTCTTATAAGAGGGTGCGGTACATAATTCAACGCTAAAAGCATTAATCTATAACTGTAGGTTTATTGAAGCCAACTTGCAAAAACTAAAAAATAGTAATCCTAGACAATAGTTTTAGTCAACGTTTCAAACAAAATTGTTTCCAGTGTTACGAACTTCTGAGGCACAATCTCTGACGCCGGAATCTCGTTCATTTAACTGCGGCGCAAGAGATCACGCGTAACGAATTAGTAATTTTGGATAAATATTTACTCATAAAGTTGGAAAGTACCATAACCTACGATTGTAATTGAGTATTTTATTCATATTGGCTTAGAAAAAAGCTTAGAAATCAATTTATGTTTTCAGCCTTTATTTATCTACCACGCACTGTGGGCGCCGCCTACCTGCGCGTTAGAGGTTCTGAAGAGACGAAGCTATAAGGGCGACTTTAATGCGCCTATCAAAAGCCGCATCGCCCTCAACGAGCCAGGAGTTGAAATAGCGTGCAGGATTCCCTCCAATATATTTTTACTGTAGGACTTCAAACGGTGACCATATAATTTTATTAGTGGAAAAGCAGTAGAAAAGTTCAGTGCACAACTCAATATGAGTTCCATTCGCCTCCCACCAAGGCGACCCGGGTTCGATTACCGGCGGGGTCGGTCCCCGGATTTTCGCATGTGGGAATCGTGCCGGACGATGCCGCTGTTCGCTGGGTTTTCTCGGGGATCTCCCGTTTCCCCCACCCTTTATTCCGGCACTTTGCCATACACACCTCATGTCACCCCTCACCAGCGGTAAATACCTCGATTTCAACGTTGGCCAAAATGTCTCACTCAATCTGAGTTTCAGAAATATCATGTTAGCACATTTCGTAGTACGGAAGACTGAACAGGCTATTTTTTGTTTTTAGTTATGTTCGAAGGCTCCGAAACCGTGTATCTTCAAATGAGTAGCAGTGTGTTCGTAAACAGGTTTTTTCTACGAAAACGTTCTACGTGTGCCCATTGTGGCAACGTACGAAAAGAAAACTAACTCCATACAAGGTCGGAACCTCATTGTTACGACACTATGCTTATTAAAAACACTAATTCTAAGTCCTCCAACATGGCTAAAAACGGCCTTTTCAGACTTCCGCACTTCAAATGTACTAACCGGATGTATGTGCAACTCAGATTGCAACCTGCACTGAACTAAGTTGCAGACTTTCCACTAATAAAATTATATGGTCACTGCTTAATGTCCCATAGCAAAAACCGTTCGGCGGGAAGCTTGCACGCTAGTTCAGCGCTTGACTCGTTGAGGCGACGTGGCATTTGATGCGCGCTTCAAGGTCGACCTTACTGCTCCATCGCTTTTGAGCCTCTCACGCGCAGGTATGCGGCGCCCTTAAGAATGACATTCCGTGATTGTTCTAAGTGTGTTTTCTTTTCGTACGTTGGCACAATGTGTACATGTGCAAGAGTTGCGTAAAAAAGTATTTTTTGAACACATTGAGACGCATTTGAAGAGCCTAGTAGGTGACGCTCTTAGTCAATAAAGATAAACAATTTTCTCAAAATATGTTTTGGAGGCATAGTATTGTTAAAAGCATGGATGAGAAGGCATTCATGTCTCGATGAGACAAGGCGAAATATAACGAAGGAATTAGCAACAAGAAGGTAAGAGAGTTTCTCCTGGTAACAACGGCGGAGGACGGGAAGACAAATAATTAGAAGAAGCGGAAAATATTTTTTTCCTTTCAACAAAAGGCCTCCTACACGAGAAAGGAAGGCTAGGGGAAACTTACCCTTCTCTTTACTAGCAGGTAATCACGCTTCCTGAAGCTAAGTTCAAGCTGTACACCGATACTGTGTTTGTCGACCCGCCTAACAAGCAGTACACCATAGTCTTTGCCAAAGCATTATACATGTTCCCAACGCATTTGTATATTAAAAGAAAACATATTTTGTAACGGGACTATTTTATAAATAGCTACTGTAATATATAATGATAAGCTAAAATTTAAAATATTTAATTTTGTTATTCTGTAAAGGCAATAGTTGGTTTCAATGAAGTAGCATCAACATTAATATTTATTACCTTACAGTTGGCATCGGTTTATACAGGTACGACATACTCGTCGATCATCAGAGGGTATGTTATACGCCATATTTGGCAATAATTAAAAATTGTAAGCAATATTATCGCTAACCATAAATCTTACAGTAGATATGTCCTGTTTGGAATCAATGCAACTTGCCAAGCGCCACTTAATCATATATGGCGATGTAATCGGTGTAAATTCACGTACGTTAGTTATAGTTTTTGTCAGTAAGTTCCCGGCTGACTGGCGACATAGGAATCCAGCTGCAGCTCCACGTGTAGGCTTTAGAGCCAGGAGAATAGCCCTTGTCCCCTCTCTTCCTCCTGCATCGCTCTCTCTTCCCGCTCTTCCCCCCCCCCTCCTTCCCCGGCCCCATGGTAACTAGGTACTTAATGTAATAACGTATTAATTAAGATATGCAAATAGTATTCAATACTCAGAATGCTATTTAGGTAATTTAGTGATGTGAAAATGTACAACTTTATTTTCTATAACAAATATGTAGGCTTTCAATAGGACCACAAGTGTAAAGAAGAGGATAGTGGCCAATTTCAACATCTCCTGTAGTACCACCATGGGTTGCGTGACTTTCTGATCATCCTGTACATATATGTAGAAATTACTTCAGCTACAAGGAGTTCTAGCCGTACATAGACACGGACTGCAGTCCAGCAAAACGAGGATAGTTTGTTCGTCAAAGTTATTTTAATATAATGAATTACACGTGACAAGGTTAATGCATCAGCAAACACCCAAGCACATTACGACACGCGCAATTAAGTCCAAATAAAAGCACGAAGTTAGCGGGATTCAGCCTGACAGTTACTATTCTAGAAAGGGAAGAAGATAAACCCTCCAGTTACTTCGTATGAAAGAAATTTCCTCGTTTCTCTCTCTTTCTATATATCTGGAGCAAAGACTATCTACGTCTCTGTCAGAAGCTTCGCCCCACCGCCAACTTTCAAAACCAGACCCCTATCCCCCCCCCAACCCTTCACAAACCTCACAACCATCAGCTAGACTTAAGTCTCCCCCGCGATCTCCCTTCTTCTTTTTCGTCTGAATATAAGTGTGAGTTAAATCCTAAGAGATGGCAGTGAATGCGCTCTGGTCTAAGGGGTTACGGCGGAGGAAGTAGGGCGGGGGTCATAAAATGCGAGTGTGGCGGAGGGAGGTGGAGGGTACGGGCCGATCGTTTGGAAACTCCGGGAGGGGAATCAAGTAGTATTACGGTATTATTCATATTTGTTCGGGTATGGCGGCGAGTCGCAGTTCCCTAGCGGCGAAGTGCAGTGTGAGCTGTTCCTTTACGGCGCTAGCTGGCGAGGCTATCCGTGCTGCTCGATGACGTTATTAGAAAACATTCTTCGTCGGTGTTCAATCAGGGGGGTACTTGCCTCGGTCCCTCTCCCCATCCTACACGTCATCACCATTCCCCCCTTCCCCTCTCAACCACACTTTCCCGACCGCGGATTACCAACAATGAAGGAAACTGATACTTTCCCATAGCACCGAGGTTCGCGCCATCTTCCCGCAGTTCTCCTTATCTTCCCTTATAGGGCCGTCTATAGAGATTGTCATCTTCTCATCTGCGTAGTGCATGGCAACGACCACAGGCATTCACCTACAAACAAAAACCCATCTCTATTGTTATATCACCAGTTTTCGACAAAAATAATACAGTCGAAACAACAACAGCGAAAGAAACGGCAACTTGAATAATGTGAAATAAATGTGCCACTGGAATTGTACAGAGGCTTGAAGAGTTCGAGGATTGGCTAGTCTTGCACAATGATTCGATGGCGCGTGAGAAAGTCTTGGGTAACGACTCAAGAAGACACAATTAGAGGCTTTCTGGCTGGCAAAGTAGGGCTTGTTCTTACGAAAAACACGCGCAGTCAGCCTAAGAATTCGAAAGAACTTATACATTTTTGTAGACTTGTGAAAGATATTTGTTCGGAATATAAACAAAACCAGTTCGTAAACGCGCAGATATTGTTTTTAAATGAATTGTGTTATGCAGAAAGAATCCATCCCACATTTTATAAAGTGGAACATGAAAATTGTTATTAAAACTGTTTTATTAATATATTATTATTCACCCTTTCCCTGTTTGACTATTTTGCTTAGCTACTGAAGTTTTGCTGTATAATGATTTAGTAGTTGTTTTTTGTCTGATGGACAGACACCCCCTGTCCGATATGTGTAATGAATGTACAAATTAAAACTCCTTATCCAAGAATAGTACGTGTAATACAGTTTTACACTAAAATACATTAAATATCTCATCCCGCATTACTGATGATACACTAATTAATCCACTCGCGGTAGTTTTAAACTTCCAGATGAGCGGCAGGAAATTCGTATCACCTTCAGGTCTTTCAGTGTAAGGGGAAAACATAGGCAGACTTTACCTGGAAATCAAGAAATGTGTATGTCATTGTATCAGCAATGGAGGATGCAATGTTAAAGGAGTGCTGACGTGAAACTTAATTATATGTAGGCTACTATTTATTCATAACTACTTTTCTCTTGTAGCTTGCTTAGTTGAGTTGACTGCTGTCTGTGTGTCTACACACACACGTATATAAATATAATGCTTTAAACTCAAGTGTATTTTTTACCATGATTTGTAAAACATATTTGCACAAAACTGTACACAAGAAAGTTCTGATGAATGTAATATATTATACTACTATACTTAAAGCTTTCCTTGTCGGGTACTGCAAGTATTTCCGTTCGGTTCTGTGCAATGTATCTAATAATTTATATTAATCCGACAATAAGTATTGGTTGACAAAAAAAAATCTTTGGAAACTACCTTCCAGTTGTTTTATAGGTGCGTGTTATTTTTTACTGTGTAGTCTGCGACCGGGTCTCGCAGCTTACACCATATTGTACTCCTGTTCCAAGAACTGAGTGTGTGGGCGCGCACGGGAGGCGGTGGTCATACACAAACACACACACACACACACACTAGCTAGCCGCTCAATTAGCCTCATTGTGAGCTCATTAAAGATCCAGCGTGGTTAGAAAGGTCCTCCCCCCCCCTTGCGCTAGGTAGGTACCGACGGGATTGTGCGCGTGACCTCCGCGGGGAACGAAGCCAGGCGCCGCCGCATAAAAGGGGTCCCGTACCCCCCTTTTTTAAACTCCCCCCCCTCCAACACAACCCAAAACGTAACGCGCTCACAAAAGCCCACACCGCAGCAGCCGCGATAATGCACCAGCCGAACAAAAAAAAACTTAGGGTGGTGAAGGGAGGGGTGGGTGGAAAAACAACCCCGCGATGTGATACGGATAATCCCTCCCCCTTCCTTCCCCTCCCGGAGAGAAAATAAAGGAGTAAGCGGGGGTTGGTAATTACCCGACAATCGCCCTGGGTGCAGCGGACAATTACCATACACGCCCCGGTCCGGCGAGAGCGGCCTGCCCGCGAAAATACCTATTTATTATTTTTTACACCCCATCCCCCTCCCCCACCCGTAGGCACTGTGGACTTCGTGAAAAACAGCTGCGAGCAGAAGCCCTCTGTTTATTGTTTTGTTATCGCGGTAGTTCGCATGCCTTGTTCCCTTGGGGGGGGGGGGGGGAAGGGAGACGGGGTGATGCATCCGCGTCGGATCCCTCGAAATTAAAGCCAACATGCGACAACTTTCTATTGCTGCAATTTAAGCTGGCGTGTAGCTGGTGACAAGCTATACTACTGGAAAGGGAGAGAAAAATATCCTTGGCAGGAACAATTATGGTGTTAAAAAATACGAAACAAATTTATCCCTAGCAAAAATATTATTTGACATTCTTCAGCGTAATTGCCTACGTAAAGTCACTTGCCGTACACCGATACGAAACGCGCAAGGATTTAAAAAAAGCTCACGTAAATAAATTATAGTTTTGAATTTTAGTTAATTATTTGGTTGCGTACGATAATTTTATACGTCATGCTTAATACGAAAATATATGATAAAATAAAATTATTATCTCCCACTGTTACCACTTAATTAGCATCCTGAAGTTATTTAAAGGCAGTTTGAAACGTGGGTTAGTTTTGGAACGGAAGTCTTAAAAGTCATAACTGAGTATGTATCGTAATAAAAGTAGCTAAATTTATGGTTCATACTGATTACTGTACACTGTAAAATATTTTTAGTTAAGCCGTCTTAAAAGTACAACGATTTATCCTTGTACAACTAGGCCTACTGTGAAATTTGTGGAAACTTTAGAAAACTTTGTACTGAAACTTACGGGTTTGTCAGACCTGGTAAGTTATGTACGCTACAGTCTCAGGCATGTATTTAGCTGAAATAAAGTATATGTATAATATGTGTGTATATATATATATATATATATATATATATATATATATATATATATATATATATATATATATATATATATACACACACACATAAAGTTCAGATACAATACTCTAATATTCTGGACTAAACTGGAGATGTAAATGCAAGTGGCGGCAAAGCTTTGTCCGATGAAATTTTAAGTGCACAATGTGGCAACGCAGCACGGAAAAGTCCCCTCTTGCGCTCGGCCAGTTATTATTTTATGAATATTACGTCAAGTAAACGTAGAATCATGCATGGACTGCTTGGAATTTTAACCTGCTCCCATGCAAGTCACAACTGTTGTAGTTAAGATTGGTATGATACCTGTGGAGCGTAAGAGGGGACTAACTACAGTGCAGTGTTGCCACATTGTGCATACAGAATGTCATCGTACAACATTTTGCCACTAAAATTTTCGTCTCAAATTTAGCCCAGGATTCGCGTGGTGTGCTTCTTACTAATTATGTGTTTGTTTCTGGACACCGGTGTGTGCATATGTGTGTGTGTGTGTATGTATATATATATATATATATATATATATATATATATATATTGAGACGCTCCTCGTCTATTTTCAAGGAAAATACATCGTGTTAGCTGAACGTTTGCTGTGCGCGGAGGGTAAAATGTACCTTACCTGGTATTGACGACGAACTGAGCTGGTGTGTTCTCCGACGGACGGCAGGCAACTGAGCAGAGGAACGTATTGTTTGCTTGTTCACGTCATCGAAGAGGCTTGAAGACATGGTTTTTTGGAAACGCAAGTTGGCACTCATGTTTACGAAAGTAGATAGCGCTGCAAGCGTGTAGATGGCGCGGACAGGACTGTTGAAATGACGTATTTGTGATTGAACTGTGATTGGTTAGTATTTGTAATAAATAGCGGAGTTTTGGACATGGAAAGGGAGAATGGAGGAGTCTCTGGTTGAGAGACTCTCGGACTCGGACTAGGAGGCTATGATGGACTTAATTCAGAGAGAGAGGAGATGTTACATTGTCAGAATCG
>PNEQ01127299.1:18167-30036 GCA_003012365.1 Medauroidea extradentata | reverse complement strand
GTCCAAATCGCAACTGGAAGTTATTACGAACTTGTTGTAATGATTGTCCAGTTCTTGGCCTTTCATGAACCCAGACACTTGCAATTATGCGTTCTTCAATGCTGTACTCACTGGTATCTGCCATATTTTATCTGAAACAGACATCAGAACAGAGTGTAAGACAGTTAAAGACATAACTATAGTGTATGTATTGGTGGTATTGTGTATTGGTCCAACAGGTTCACCATTTATCGTGTCTGAAGGGGGTAACGTGACTTTGTGCCCACCCTGTATATCGGTACAACAAGCGCACGTCTCCTTATACGACGCGACGAGCTGTCATGACGAGGTGTCGAGTTGCGTGATAATTGCTGATATTAGCGAGAATTACTGCAAGTTATATCACTAATGTGACGATTTTAATGAACAAACGTTCTTTATTCAGTCGACATAACGTTATACTTGGTCGTGATTGAAGTTTTATTCATCCAGTGTAACTACGCCACTGTAATTACGTGCTATTTTTCTAGGGGCAGTTGGTGCAGTGCAACAAAAATTTTGCGAAGTTTTTAACTATCCAGGGGCGTCGCGTGGAGTGTTCCAATGTGTGCGGTGCCCAGCAGCGAGTTGTCTGAGGAATCATTTGACTTAAATGGTCAGGAACATTCCACAGACAGTAGCGTACAAGAGGCAAGTTACCAATTATCCTATAATTAGGGCCCGGTAGTTTTCTCGAAAAGATTTTTGCCCCACTTTGTTTCAGTGTCTTACGTGCACATCTGCAGATCAACTTCATGGCTATTGACAGAGTGTTTTTGTGCAGAGTCGTTATTCATTTGATTGTGCCAATCAGTACACGGATAACTGTCACACATCACGTTTGTGATTTGCGGGTTTAACTTCCACACGCTGGGTGTTACGGCATCCAATCACTGACCACATAGCAGAGATGCAGGTGCGCACGTAAGGCACTGAAACAAAGTGCTTCAAAATTCTTTTCGCGAAAATTACCTGGCTCTACCTATAATACATGCAACAACACAACTGCTCAAAGCATATAGTCGCTGCTAATACCGCACTCCTTGGAGCAAGTCACGTTACGCCACTGTATCTATCTACCTATTTTTAACGTTTATCTGAGGAGTTACATTTGTTTACGATGAAATTAAGTTTTGTACTGTTATTTTCGATAGAGGTTGACGTAGATTAGTAAATCAAAACCATTTACAGAAGACTCCTTAGTAAAATTGGTATGGCATAACGTTGGTTCGGAATCAAAACAATTATGCCAAAGCATGCGAACATTTTTGTGAGATGAATGTAATCTATAATTTCCCAGCAGACTACACGTCGTTTACGGTTTAAAATTAGGTAGCAGTCAATGAAAAGTAAAAAAAAGTTAACCTATGTTTTGGAAAACAACGAATGTAGGGAACCGTAACAGAAATAAAAAAACTCCGCTGAATCGATGCGGCTGCTGAAAAAAAAAATCGTGTCATTCAAATGTGCTGGATTAATTACACCATCACAGTACATAATACGGTGTAGTTACACTACAGTACACCAGCTGCATCGGTAGAACGAAACGAAGCTTATATTTGATTGTGCAAAATGTTTACATTTGGGCTTCCCTGCAGTACCAAATTTTCTTTTAAAGAACTGTGGGGCACGCACGTGAATGCGTGCGTGTAATTTTTTAAACGGTATATCACCGAGGCAAAATATATATTATAAACCCAGAAGACAAGGTTATTAATTAAATAAAAAATAATAGGTTTGCGTTCAATATAATCTGGAAAACTTTCTATATTCACAGTTCACCAGTTATTGTCCACGGATTCAAATTGTTGAAACTGCTCCACTGGGATTTAGCGGAAAACTATGGATTGTATCTGCGAAGTAAACGCGTAGATTGAATAAGAAATTTCCACTAATTGAAAAAGTAACGTGTTTTTTTGCCTAGATGTGCAACAAAAACTGTAAGTATACATTAAACGCAATCCTGTTTTTTCTCAATTATGTCATAAGCTCTATAAAAGCATATGCTAAAATTAAAAAAAAAAACTGAGAAAATCTGACGAAATTCGTACCATAGACTTTCGACTCGTCACGCAAACACTTTAACCAGTTAGCCAACACTTAAATACCAATGTTGCCGTAAAAGTAACTTTTCGTTTTTGTAAACCAGTGATGTCTGTGTTAGTTTCGTACGGCGCATTTGTAATAATAAACTTACTGTTTATAGTAGAGTGTGGATTTTTAAAAACCAGCATAACTTCATAGAGAGCAACACAGCTAAACTAAACGTTCCAAAACTCGTCTATTCACAACAAAAGTACAAGACTACTTATTACAATGTACGTCTACTGTAAATATTACTTAACATTTAGGTGTAGCTTATCAAAACACATAATTAAATATAAATAAAGTGCAAACAAAAATTTATAGCAAGGTTAGCTTTGGAAGCAGTCGTATTCTGTTTATTACACTTTAGACTAAAAGCTTGTGAAATTGTTGAAATGACATCTTAGTTAGTGACTTAAAAACTGTAGTTTTAAAATTGCAGATAAAATGGTGGAATTTGTACTGATTAAATAGAGAACTCATTCTACTTATATTATTTGTTACACTATCTGTTTTTTTTATCAGTTAACATTGACGAAACAACAGATTCGCCAGTGCAAAACCTTGCAACTTATTGAAACTGTGAACATTGCACAGGTTAAAATTTAGAGAGTTAAACTCCGTGCTTATATGAATGCGAAACGTTTCGGTAATTAAATTTCCCAGTACTTTAAAATTTCCAGAATAACTTTGAACAGCTACGACACTGGTATTTTTCACTACTTATGCTTAGAATAAAGACATGTTTGGCGAAGTACCATTTCACGGACACATTTTAAATTTCGCACATTCAAGTCACTCATCCGTAACAAGTTTTTATCTCAAGGTAAGCTATATCATCTATCCTTGAATCCAAGAACGGTCGCAAATCTGCTGCATCGTTACGAAACACAGCAGATTCTTATCTGGATTATTATTACTTCAAGGTTTCTGGATAAACACAGGCATTTGTTATTTGCGTTTCCTTCAGACGAGCAGCACCCACACATCGCTTTATCAGATAAAACTGAGCCACACTGTTATCTTTGTAAAGAATTATTGTGTTTAGAAATCTTGCCGTTTTTCAAGGTTTCTTGCAGTGACAGCGCGTTTGTAAAAAAAATATCCCGTGCGTTATTGTTTCTGTAAAATTGTTACGCAAAGCAAGTAAATATGAAAATTATGACTAAGTCCAACAAGGGAACTGCAGGCTTATCATAAATGAAGCGATTTTAGAAGTTTAACTCAGTAACAATTAGAAAGGAAGATGTAACTAGGCATGTGAAATATTTTATAGTTTTTTTCTACCATTAGCTTCGAACGTAACCGTGAAGCAAACTCTGCCTTGCCCGACACCCACGGGAGTTCTGTTTCCAAGACGTGGCTGGGGTGGGAGGAGTAAAGCCCGTTAACCGTCTCGTATTTTATTCTATCATGCAAATTCTCCTCTCCTTGGCTTCTGCCTATAGCGCTTCGTGGACGCAGATACCCCACCACTAACCTCGTTAGGACTGCTCGTCGTGGAGCAATATTGCGTTCGGTCCCCGCCTCGATGGTGAATCTGATTACCAGTCCAAGAAATATTACCGTTCCTCGTCCTCTCGCGTCCCTTGCTGCTAACTTGCAACAGGACGTACGGGACGGTTAATCGTGCGAGTTGGTTGATTGGATGATACTTCCGAAGAGATTTCTCGGGCGGGGCCATCTCAAACCTTTCCAGCACCAACGATAACAACTCGCCTACGGTAAACAAGCAACCTTGGCAGAGGTAATGGAAATCATAATCTTCATTCCGTTGTTATGCTTACAGGATAACAGTGGCGGCTCGTGGGTTGTTGCCAGGTAGGGCTGCAGTTGCCAAGATCTGTACAGGGTTGTGCACTGGTTGACTCTACAGCCACTGACACGCTGACTTACTACTGAACGGTCACAGAAGATCTAGTAGCCGGCAAATCTTTCATGGTCGTTGGTCTACGGCGCGTTTATCAATAGTCAGTTTCGACTGTCTGCAGCCCCACCTGACAACAACCCACGAGCCGCCACTGCAGACTAATAAAGACAAAATTGTAATGTGGAAGTCAAATTGTCGTTAGTGAGGAGTAGAGTGGAGAGATTTAGGCGGACAGGTTCCGGGAACCCAAGAGAAAATATATTCCCGCGCTAGTAACAAAAACACAAAAGGAACTCAAAATAAATTAATATGCTGCACTACATTGAAATACATATATTGTGTAGGAAGTCTTCCCTGCAAAATTACTTTGTTGTAAACACTAAATAATTTTGTGGCGGACACAATATTTTTGTGGTGTCAAAAAATTGTTTTTGTCGTGACCACAAAAAAATTGCAAGGTAAATACCCACTAAATATTTCTTTCCGTGTGGATCTAGTAGAAGCGCAAGAAGAAAATATTTCAATTTCACTTAAAGAAAAGTATTGTTGTAGTAATTATTTTCTGATAGAATATGAAGAATAGTTCTGTTTGCCGGTACTACACGGGTTGTTAATGCAGCAATTGGGATAGTACCTAAAATAATATAATATTTACGTAATTTTTCCGACATATTTTCTCACCAAATGCAACCACGTAAAGTAATACTTCCGTGCGCATTTTAATTTTCAAGTCATTGAGCTTTTAAAATGTCGTATTTTCAAACGTCGCCGCAAACATTGATAACACGTTTTTTTTTTTTGCTAACACACTTATGGAGTAGGCCTAGTTGGACAGTTGTTTTCGTTTGCCGACGCCCGCCAGGCATAGTATGTTTTGAGAGTTTCACCGATTAAAAAAAAACTGATTAAATTTAATGGTTTCGGTTACACGAACTCGGGAAATTGGCTCGTTGTTCATGGATGCAAGATTGCAGAATTTTTATATTAATAACGAAGATTTCACGGGCACTTGGCACAGAGTTGACAGGAGTGAAGACAGCGCATTTAATTTATTTTTACGACGTTTTAATGTTCGGTTTGAGTTTTTGTCACTTAAATTCAAATTCTGAAGTGATATTTCCACAAATTAATTTTATTGTTTCACATTGTCATTATATATTCACAAAGGAGCAAATTTGGATATTATTTTTGTGGTATGTGTGTAATATTCTTATATATTACTGAAGGTGTTTCTTACCATTTCCGCAGCAACTCTTATTTTTCATCGTTCCCTCGATAGCAATTTTATCCTATATATTTACATTTACAAACGAATGAATATAGAAATGGAAATTCCAAAAAGGCTGTTTGCCGAAAGACGCCACTTTAAAGATTGCCGACACACACACACACACACATGAGATGACAAAAGGACGCGGTGTGGAAAAATAAGGCTGGAATTTCCATGTTAACGCACTCGCGAACGGCGAGCAATGAATATTCAAACGGGCGGGATGGTTTTTCCCAGAAGGTTCGCCTCCCCATCTACCCTATTCTTCTTTTCTTCCTCGTGCCAAGCCGTTTTAAATATATTTTTTTTATCCTCCACGACGCGACGGAGCAAAGACGGTCGTGCATGCCTATGCGATAACGACTCGACGGGAACGGAGCGCCTGGGCCAATGGCAGGGGGTCAGGGGCCCGGGCAGGCGCATAACGAGATAATGGTATATCATGGAGAAACCCTCTTTGTGCTGCCCTTCTCTACACTACCCCCTCCCCCACCTCATCCAACCTACCCATGTTAGGGGAAGCTCTAGCTCACACGAGCCCAGTGAAGATATGTACGTAGCCCAGGGGCAGTGGACGGTTTCATTGCAATTAAATTGGAGGGAGAGCGACCGCGCGGAATTAAACAGACACAAAAAAGTAATGAAATGAAATTTCTGCAGGGTTGCCCCTCTTCTAGATACTGCAAACTCGTAGTTATCGAATCTTAACACTACTCCTTGTTACTAAAGATCGGGAATAATTGATTTGTTACGCCTAAACGTGAGAAGATATCAAAAATTTGTCTCGTAGTCTTGTTTAAAATCTTCTTCGCCGTATTGGCTGATTTTTTTCAAGCCATTAAATACTATGGTTTTAATTAATTACGTAATCAATGACATTCTGGTTAGTACATTGTTTTGTCAAAACCGTAATTTTTCTTGTGAAAAAAATTGATATCATTGAAAAAACCATTTTAACAAAAACCTGCCAATCAGAATTTTTTATGTCTGCTCTCATCTACACAAAAAAAAAATAATACCGCAAAAAAAGCTCAAACTTAACTGACCAGTACACTGGACTTCAAATACGTTCGTGCTCTAGTACTACTTTTTTTTTTTTAGTAATAATGTTTTTTACACCTAAACGAGAGCAGATATACAAAATCTGTCAGGCAGTTTTGTTTTAAATAATTTTCTCCATGTTGGCTGTTTTTTCAGGACGGTGTATACTATGGATTTAGCTAATTACATAATTAGCGAAATTCTGGTTAATTGACTTTTTAGACGAAACTACATAATTACTTTAATTTAAAATAATAGCTATCACGGAAATAACTATTTTAAACAAAATAGCCAGATAGATTTTTGATATCTGCTCTTGTTTAAATTAAAAATATATATAAGCCTAATAATTATCGCAAAAATAGCATAAACTAATGAGCGTTGTCTTACGTGCTGACGAAAATCTCTTCACTCACTCACTGGCCACTCACGAGATCAGCAGACAAAGAACACGTAGACCCTAGCTGAGCTTACTGACATAGTGGTGTACTGTGATTGGCCAGGGATTTATTATTTGTAGAGATGATGGTTTACCGCTGGAAAACTTGACTGTTTGCTGGATTTCAACACATGTTCAGCTTACAAGATCATTACTGGCTTTCTATTGTACGTGGAACTGTTGTCCTATTTCACTGAGCCAATTTTACCTTGCACGTGAGTATACCCTGTACCAATTTTACCTTGCTCGTAGAGTATACCCTGTACTAATTTTACCTTGCTCGTAGAGTATACCCTGTACCAATTTTACCTTGCTCGTAGAGTATACCCTGTACCAATTTTACCTTGCACGTGAGTATACCCTGTACCAATTTTACCTTGCACGTGAGTATACCCTGTACCAATTTTACCTTGCTCGTAGAGTATACCCTGTATCAATTTTACCTTGCTCATGAGTATACCCTGCACCAATTTTACCTTGCTCGTGAGTATATCCTGTACCAATTTTTCCTTGCTCGTGCATATATCCTGTACCAATTTTACCTTGCTCGTGAGTATACCCTGTATCAATTTTGGCACTACAGCACTGAATATGATGCCTGTTGTTGGTCTGCAGACAGCTACATTTTGTCAAACGTACACCACTCAGTCATATGCTGCAAGAAACCATCAGTGTTTTCAAGGGTATGTTGGCACAAAACATTTTCGCGATATACCATTATCTGTAATAATGGCTTATTTATTTATGTTCTAGCAAACACAACAGAAAGAATGAAACAATGTACTTGAGTTTCTCCTTCAGGGGCTGAAAATATGTAATGGAAGAGTAGCCAGAGCTATGCTCGAGCATAGTATTAGCCTTGCGCCTAGAGGTTAGGGCGAGGCGTGATGGTCGAGTGGTCTCGCCCTTAGCACTTCGCGCTTCTAGGTCTCGAACGCATAAAATACGTCTTCAAAAAGCTCGCGAATCTTTTGCGTCCTTTGCCCTGCATGTCACCGGGGCACAGACTAAATAGAACAACCCCGTGTATGTTTGGCTCCTGCATGTTACGACAGGTTTCCTATTAGTATAGACCTGCACAATTCGCATTATTATTTGGTAACGCGCTAGCCTTCACTGTGCTATACATATACAAACACGTTTCGTGTTCTCGTAGGCAGCGGTGGTGTCATTTGACTGTGAATGTCCAACATATTACTTGTTACTCTATCGGAGCACTTTTACTATTGGCCAGAAGATGTCTCCTGAGCGCACCACGAAATTTTTGACTAATGCTAGACGTGGCACGAGCGTATAATATTTTGAAGTGCAGCCTACTGTTAGAAAATTACGCGCATTTTGCAGGTTCCTACCTATTAGCCTGGCTGCCGGCTAGCAGAGCAGCTGCCTTACGCTGATTGGCGGAAAGTGTCTTCGCCATGTTGCTGGCCAAGGAAACAATTTTGATTGAGTTCGCCGTTCTACTGGATATTTCACTTCTATATACCTAAATATTCTGTGACCGGGAGTTGCAGTTGCACCAGGGCGACCTGGGAAGCCGTGTTGACGGCTTTAGAGCCAAATAAGTAGAATGGTGAGGGGGTACGTGACCCGACTATGCCAGAGCCCCGCCCGCACCTTCGATCCATCGTGAAATGTTCCGCTGACGGGTCGCTTCCGGGGTCACTGTGCCCACGTCAACCACCCCCTCCCCCCTAACTCATAAAGCAACTACTAGACGACACGCTAGCTATCAGGCGACGATAACAGGCGATATACCTGGCACTTGTTCCCCCTTCCAACTTCCTCGCATCCTGCTACCAGATTAATACCTGGCGCGCCCGCTCGCTTGTACACATGCTGAGTGGCGCCTATAGACCTCGCATTCTCGTCTGTTTGGCCGAGATAACGGCGCAGGTATTCCAACTATGAGTGGCTGAATAACTTCCAGAGTACACTGACCTGCTGGCAAGACGACTCTGTACTTTGTACACACAAAGACTAAACTGTTATATCATTGGTTGCTCCAGCCCAGGATGTGTTTAGTTTGAGGCAACGCAAGGCAGTATTTTTTTTTTATTGGTGCAAAAAACTCAAAACGTTTTTAAAGGAAAAATCATCATTTTATATTTGTATGACGTTACTTGTGAGTATATGTTCCTGCTACAAATAAAAATTTAGCACAGCTAGTTTTCCCATAATGGCACTTCAAAGTCAAAATTTGCATGTTTTTAGTTCTAATAAGCCGCAGAAACCAATAAACATAAATACATTTAAAATTTCACACTTCAGCTACATGCCACTGGCCACTAGCTGACAAGTTTTAAAATCAATTAGAAAACTTTTTTGTATACTTAAAAAAATCGATAAAAGAGGCCAAAAAATTTAAAATTTTAGGAGTACCACGCTTGACGAGAAACGTATAGCCTTTATTCACAGAGCGCAAAACTATCGTACTAGGGTTTCGCTGTAGTATTTTTTTCCTATGCAAAAAATTGAGCTACGTCTTGGTGCCTGAAGATAAGTATAACATGTACAGACTTCATAGAAAGAATTACGTCATGTTAACACAAAACCACTTATTGAACGAAGAGAACTCGGGAAAGAAAGAAAATGTTAAGAGTAGATAACAGCGAACAGGATGTAGTCTTACTATGAAGTCTTCAAATCCTCTTGACTTCCCGAATAAAGATGTAGTCTCTGCAGGAATGTTTACAGACACTTTTATTCCTTGTGGAATTGTATATGTTTACCTTTGTTTGCCAGTTGCAAACAAAGTTCCTTTGTTTGTTTATTTGTCTGATTGTGTGTATAATATGGCTTTCTGTGACACACCATTTGCTACAATGGCGTATGTCTAGAGATGATAGTATGTTGCGAAAATGTTTTGGGTCAACATATCCTTGAAAACGCTGTTACTTCTTGCAACATATGTGATATGACGTCTGACACAACATGGCTGTCTGCAAGCCAACGAAAAGCATCAAAGTTTTACAATAGCGGGATTCTTATTGGTTCAGTGAAATAGGGCAACAGTTCCACATATACTCCATTTCATATTAGTTTGGATAAATCTGACAGCAACTTATGGGCAATAATTTGTAATATTTTGTTATTTTTGTCACTACACAAGACAGTACAAATGCTGAAATGGATATTTCAGTTTCATTTTAGAGCTAAAAATATCTTGCATTGTAAAACAAATCACAAAATACTAAAAAATTATTGCCCATAAGTTGCTGTCAAATTTTTCCAAACATATATGAAACAGAGTATACAATAGAAAGCCAGTAATAATCTTATAAGCTGAACATGTGTTGAAATCCAGCAAACAGTAAAGTTTTCCCGCGATAAATCATAATCTCTAAGTATGTCCAAAATACTTCTTTAGTTTGTAACTTTTACAAGTCAACACAATGGATCTGGCAGGCTAGTTTCTCCAAAGAGAAACGTCAAAGTCAGGCAGTACAGACTATAGTTTGAGCTACTGGAGACAGTGAGCGGGCGACCCTGCTCGGCGTGGCTTGTAATATCAGGGAGTGGACACTGCAGCTTGGCTGGCTGCTCCCAGACGTAATATTGGGTTCTTTCTTCGCTGCACAGTGCCGCTTGATTGCGGAGAGAGCCTCTACAACTCCATATCCCCTCCCCCCAGCCAGGCTCCACGGGCCCCCACGGGGCGCACGCTGGCCTGGGGCTCCCAGGCGCCCATCGATTGCGTCCCGGCGCCTGTGGAACGCTGCGGAACAGGGCGTCTGTAGGAAGTACCCACCATCTCCCCACGCCTACGCTGTCAAAAACCACATCCTCTTTCTTCTGAGAAACACAAACACTCACTCACTTCTAGGCTCAAAGTCAAGTTACAGCATTGAACACACGGTTATATTCTACACTCCGAAAAGAACCCAGCAAATGCACACCACTTAACATACAATTTGTTGCTCTTTTATAGAAACCACAAAGAAAATAACTAACTATGTTCCCGCGACATTCAACCACACAAATTTTGACCGATTTGGTTCGAACAATTTCTTAAACGGGAAAAAAGCAAAATATATACGAAGCATAGCAAATTTTTTCTGTTTATGATGTCAGGCTCTTAAGGCTCGGTTTCAGTCGCCATATTGAATATTATTATTTTTCACACTTTTTTTTTTTTTAATTCTAAGAAGAATATTGTTAAATATGCGATTATACCTCAAATTCTATTTAGATTTCGCTGCAGTACAGGCTTTTCGATTTAGCCGTTAACTTATAAAGCCGCAATTGTCGGGTACATTATGAATATAAAAATATTTGCCATACATAGGACGCACACACGCCAGCAAAATGGTTTCGCTGGCCAGCAACATGGCAGGAACACCTACCGTCAATCAGCGTAAGGCAGCTGCCTTTCTAGCCGGCAGACAGGCCAATAGGAAACCTGCCGTAACATGCAGGAGCCAAACAAACACGGGGCCGGTATCAACAGCCTCGGGCAGTCAATAAGCGGCCAAATTCGCCACGTCACTTCACGTTTGCATTACTATTTAAGGGACCCCTGATTTTCGCGAAAAGAATTTTGCCCCAGTTTGTTTCAGTGCCTAACGTACACATCTGCAATTCAGCTTCATGGTTATTGGCAGCATGTATCATTTGACTGAGCCAATTACGATAACGTTCCTACAACAACGCACGTCTGCGATTTGCCGGTAGCATCTAAAGACTCGAGACAGTTAAAATATCCAATCACAGATCACGAAGCAGAACTGCAGATGCGCATATAAGGCATCGAAACAAAGTGAGGCAAAATTCTTTTCGCGAAATACAAGGGTCCCTACTATTTAGTCTTTAGCCTTGAGGCTAGCGGAAGGCGTGATACGCGTGCTGTCTCGTCCTTATCATCTCCGGGCGTATATTCACTCACGCGGCCACCTTAAGCGGTATCCAAACTCTCTTAACTTCACAGCAGAATTCCTATTGACTAAGGCCTAGAGACATGAACTTTTCGCGAAAAGAATTTTGCCCCACTTTGTTCCAGTGCCTTATGTGCACGTCTGCAGTTCTGCTTCACATATATTGGCAGCGTGCCTTTGAACTGTGACGTTTCTCATTTGACTGTACCAATCACAATAAGGTTACTGTAACACCACACGTCTGTGATTTGCGTGTAAAACCCCACGACACA
>PNEQ01127299.1:0-12829 GCA_003012365.1 Medauroidea extradentata | reverse complement strand
TTAACGGTTGTATTGCGTTTATCATGGTAAATAATTTCCTACATCCTTACTTATTGGCATCATTATACTCGCGACGCATTTTAAACTGAGATTATTTGTTACTCGCTCCGTAAGTCTTGTTGTGTATTTACTATAGCAATTAAAGTGCCTTTATATTCCAAGGAGAAATTAAATGTAAATACATGTTTTAAGAAACATACTTACACGCACGTGTTAAGTATACTGTTTCAAATTTCGAGTCTAAAACACATTCTCTTAAATGACTTTATTGATGCGTTCACGAGGTGTATATGAATTCTAAATGAGCGGAAACAATTATAATGATACTTTTCACACCGTATAAACTTTTCAAGATGTAAAATTACTTGTGCGGGCTATGTGTAATCCACTAATCCATGAAATAAAATCTGCAAACGTACATGAGTCAGAAGAACATTTGTTGTTTTTACTTCAACCGTCCGAGGAACGTGCCGACAGAGGTCCATCACGTGAAAAGTTTCGTCTTCTTATTCGTCATGCAAATATACTGGTAGCCTGCCTATACGACGTTGTTAATAGTTAAGATTATCGACGGCGTGGACTGATGTATAGACTAGACCACAGGTTTGCGTTAAGAAGTCAATGACAGTAAATATTTTAGAACGTTTACGAATTTGATTTTTTTTTTTTGGCGGAATGATCTGTTTTTTTACATGTATTCTGCACACGTCCCCATAAACAAATTATCATCCGGCTGAGGAAAAAGAATAAGTGCCGAAAACGTGCTTGACATGGAATGTGCATTCGAATTGTTTTAGCACTACTTGACTTTTCGTCGTATTTCTTGTGCAGTTTGCAATAAAGTGGGAACTTTTGAAGGCTTCATTGTTAGTTAATATATTTTCAGCCAATTTGTAATTTTCTGCCCATTAAAAAATATAAATAGAACGATATGTAACAATCGAAGTGTATATATTCTATCATACCAAAATATTAACGTCTTAGGTTACAATTACTAACAGTTGAATTAAAGAATTATTCTAGACAAAATATTCTTCGCAACGTATTTTACAAAATATAAAGATACAATCAAAACTTTTCATCTGAGGAATTGAGAACTTAACGTTCATAAGGGGCTTAGTGCCAAAAGGTAAGTTTCGAGATAAGTACGAAAACAGTATATTGCGACAAACAAATGAACACGTAATTATCCAAATGCGTTCACATATTTTTCACAATAGGAAAGTAGTGAATAGGAGCAATCGAAGAGTAATTAATACAAAACACTTATGAACATCAATACATATTTTTTCATTGAACTATAATGCGTTGATGTTACGCCAACCATCTAATTGTGCTCATGTACGGCGCGCATGAATATCACTAGGAGATAGCGTTTTAGGTATGTCTAGGTACCTAACACATTTTGTCAAAAATGGTACTTAGCCCCTTTTGAATGTTAAGTCGTCAATTAGTAAACATGAGAGTGAAGAAAGATGTTTGTGCTGTTTGGTTTCAATGCCTTACGAGTACATCTGCAGCTCTGCTACATAGTCAGATACTAGATGATTTAACTAACTCTCGCTTGTCTTGGGATTGTACTGGCAAATCACAGACGTGTGGTGTCACAACAGCCTTGTTCTGATTGATGCAATCAAATGAGAGACATGTCTAAGCAAAGACACGTTGCCAATAACCATAAAGAAGCGTTGCCCATTGTGAAGTACTTTTTTTTTTTACAGATTTTAGTAGCATTTAATGGGGCAAAGCTTCCGTCACTCTTCTTACCGTATTCAGTGAACGATAAGAAGGGCACAAGTCTCATTATATTTTTACACGACTTATGGCTAGGGAAAGTAATATTTCGCAAGTTAAGTGACCTATTTGTTAGAGTCCATTAGCTTGTGTATGCGTAATCCCCGACCATTTGTCCATTAGCTGCTACAGATTGTGACGTGTTTGAATGAACGAAGTATGCATAGGATAGTGGATTCTAACATGGTGGTAATTGTACTTAACCCTATTGATGTAATTCTTACCGCCTAGCAAAACATTATTGGAGAATCACAGAGGTAAGTCCCCTTTTAATTATTTTGTTCAATCAACTGACATCAAATACCATCCTTCATTTACCAGTCGTGTCTGTGTTGAACTGCAAACGTGTCGGGAACGTGAACATAATGAGATATCGCATGAAGCCACTAGCCATCCACTCCAACTCTGGCCGTCCAATCCAGTTCGCGGTACGCTTCAGGCTCGCGAGCAATCCTTTGATGTTCCGCTCAGCGGAGCGAAGGAAGTGCGCATGTGGTTCCTGGACACACACACGCACACACACATACACAGTCTCGTGAGTGTATGGTCCAAACACAACTTGCCTACTGCCATGAGCTTCAGAAATGGCTACGGCGTGTTAAAACTTCTTTTTCTGAGACATTCGTCAGAAGAAGTTATAAAACCGTAATAAATTGCCACAAATATACGGGGCACATAACGACAGTAGGCTACATCACAACTAGATAACCTGTAATGTCGTGCTATCCACTGATTTTCGGTGGAAAGTATTTTGCGCCAACTTGATTCAATGCCTTGTGCACATCTACAGCTCTGTTTCACGGTGAGTGATCGGATGTTTTAACTCGCAGTGTTTTGAGTTTCTACACCCAAATCACAGATGTGTGCGCGGTGTCCTCATTCTCACTGGCGCAGTCAAATGAGCGATGCGTCTGCACGGACATTCTGCCAATAACCACGAAGCAGAGTGAGTGATAGATTTTCGTCAGCAGTTAACATACATCGTTTTCAAGGGTATGTTTGCCCAAAACATTTTCGCGATATTCCATCATCTCTAGTCATAAGACAGTGGGCTGCATCGGAGTTTATGACTGCGCAGTTGTAAGACTTCGGCTTAAGTGGGAAAGACGTAATGTTTAGGCGTTATGCGAAAATGCACCAGACGATCGTTAGTTTTTCGTGGTGTTCAAGAGGAAGACGGCATCCAAAGGAAGGATTTCCGAACAACAGCACTGACTGAGCATTTTAACATGTGACGATGTAGCGCGGGAGTCCATGAGTGTTTTTATGCATGCCGCCATTGATTCGGAGTCCTCAAGCTCACGTTCAATAAACAATGGCCCGATCGAAAAAAGTTTCCAACATATACATGACTTAGAAATCCAACCTCTCCTCAGTTGAATCCGCGAGATTTCCGGGACTCCAAACATAATGTTAATTATATGCAGACGAAATTTACAAATGCCACACGGTTATTAAATTACGGCTACCGACTGACGGAAAAGACAGAAGCGCCTTTAAAGGCTTTCGATAAAACTCAGGTAGAAGAAAGACGCCAAAACTTGTTAATCATGGTGAAGACAAAACATCCTATGTGTAGGGACTTGGAAATTTCGCGAATTCAATGACCTTCAGGATAGAATCCATTGTACTATGCGTACTTAAGCCCCGACTATTTTTCCATTAGCTGCTACTCAGTGGGACAACAGACAATGAACGAATAGACGGGGCTTGAGTATGCATAGGACATTGGATTTTAGCCTACAGGTAATAGAATTCGCGAAATTTCCCAGTCCCTACCTATGTGGCGAAATGACAAATTACTAACCGTAGCTTCCAAAGAGAGTAATATATCATTTCATGACGGTTATCAAAACATTCATTAGGCCTATCAGAAAAAAAAACTATTATAACCATCAATTTAACTAAAACTTAAGATAAGTAGAAGAACATTTCAGAGCTTATAAAAATTCAAAACAAACAAAATTTGATGGGGTGAAACTGAAATCATAATTCTAACTAGGCCTCGCGAAACACGCCGTTACATATTATTTATTTTTCAACAAATCAGCTAAACTCTGTCTCTCTCGCTGTATATATACATATTTTTGTATGCGTGTGTGTATGCATGTAGAAGTGCATGTCGTTGCAAAACTACACGTGCATTGTGTTTGAACAAAACGCTTTTAACGACAACAATTTTAAATTCGGAGAGCACAAATCTTCGCCAGTTAGCTTGGAATAAATAAAGTAACTTTCGTAGACGTGTTCACAAGAACTCCTCATAGTTGCTTATATCCTCTTTCTTTTGACTTATTAACTCACAAGAAGCTGTCATCATCACGTCATGTTTCTTTTATCGAACCATCTCTGCTACTTTTTTTATTTTACGTCCGTGGTACTCGCCAGGCACTAATTACGTGGTTGGCATGTTAATTCTGAGATATGATTATCCTATTACGAGAACTCTTCTTATGCCTGTGCATGTGAATATTTTTTTTTTTTAAGTTAAGTATAATTTCACGGGTCTTGGAAGAAAAACTTGAGTGCGACATCGCTGTTAAAATATGAACACAACACGAACGAGACGACGTGAATTGCTTTGCCTCACATAACCATGGCAAGATGATTCTATAGTAAATATTTTTGTAAGTTTACAAAATATACTTTGGAAGCCAGATTCCAAGAAATTTACTTGCAACAGTACGAATAGAGAGTGTAAAATCATGCATGGGACGACACTAATGCAACAATGTTTTGTATAGAGTAAACTACCCTTCTTCGTGATACTAAGTATTAGACCTTCAGTAAGAGAAATATGTTAAACACTTTATAACTGTAATCTTATACGTGATAAATTGGTCACTTATTGCTGAAACTACATATACTGCTCTCTATTGGTAACCTTGAACTCTGTGTACCCAGTTTGTGAAGCCTGCAAATTGGTTTGTCAAGATATTAAGGTTATCACGATATATGGTCGGTTTATCCAATTTACGTAAATATTTTATGTGAACTCTTAGCTCAGTGATTAGAGCTCTTGGCAGATGAGAACCAAGGGTCCTGGGTTCTACTCCCGACCGTAGATATGCAAATTTAATGTTACCTCCCTGAGTTCAAGACTGGGAGTGGTATTTGTACAGTCACCCTCATCTCTGCGGAAGCAGACGATTTTTTGTGAAAATATTTCTACCCAACTTTGTTTCAGTGCCTTACGTGGACATCTGCAGCTCTGCTTTTCGCGGTCACTGGCAGCGTGTCTTTGCGCAGTCATCTCTCATTTTACTCTGCCTATCAGAATAAAGGCATTACGTCTGGATGCACGAAACTTAAAATTTCCAATCACTAGAGACACGGTAACTTCGCGGGTTCAACGACCAGCCGGCTGGACTCCACAGTCCTGTGTACACTATGTCCTCAGCTTCTTGTACATTGGCTGCTGCTATAGTGAGTGGCCAGTTGTATGTGTGACAAATTAGTGCGGCAGTTTGGGAGTGTTTTATGCAGGTATCATATTGGCTCACGGTCCTCAAGAAAGATTTCTAGTATAGAGACCCAATCGCCAAGTAATTTACATGTACAATATGATCTTTGAAAGAACTGTGCAAGTTTGAAATTGAACGTGAACTCAAAAGAATTCGCGAACCTTTTGGGACCAAGAAACAGAGTTGCGGATGTCCACGTAAGGCAATGAAACTAAGTACGGCAGAAATATCTGCACCAAAAATCATCGGCTCTAAGAATCACCCTCGTCTAATATGCTGCAGGTGTCCCCCCCCCCCCTTCTCGTCATTAGGCCATCAACTTCCACACCGTAAAAATTTATTAGTAAACTTACCATACTGATGTATAGGAGTGTTAAGGAAGTAGGCAATCTAAAATGTAAACTAAAATGCAGGGAGTTTTGTTACAGTGTAGGTAATAAATGGAAATGCCTTAAGAAGAAAATATAATTACAGATTTAGTAGTTTTCAAACTAAAGGTTTTACTTGCGTATTTACGACTGATATTTTAAAAATTTCACAAGAATTTTTACACAAGAATTTTTTTTTAAGTTTACAACCAGTTTCTAAGTATCTCAAAAGTACGAAAAAAATGTTGTAGCCTAAATGTGACATGACGTCGAAACTGAGGCTGTGTACGAATTCAAGTATGCTCTTTCGTAGATGTAGCCTTGTGTACTTTACTTGTCCTTTCCTCAATACTCAACGAATTCTGACAAAAGTTTCTTCTTCATTCCTGTTGAGAAATTACACCGGTATCTATGGCCCGTACCGAGCCAACTGTTGAATAAAAACAAACATTTTCGCGCCAATATTTGAATGCATGTTTGTGACATGAAGTAAAATTTTACATATAGAATTCTCGGAGGGCTACCTAAGCACAATCCACAAATAAAATATAAGTGCAGTCTGACATATAAGGAAAACTGTGATGGGATATACTTATAAACCAACAGCGTAGCCATCAGAAACTACAGCGCTAGTATACATAACCTAAAGCTGTAATTTTAGCTTTTCAAAATGGCGACCACACCGGAGCTTCGAGGATGCGAGAAGGACGCGGAAGTACACACATTGGTTTTCTTGTGCTTCATCGCGCAGTTGCATCCTTCACTTCTAATTCGGACAGTCCTTGTGTGTCATTTCCGGGAATAAATACGCTCAAGTAAGTACTTCAGGCGAATTCGGACACAGCCTCCGTTAGTTTCATAGGTATTTGTCGTACTTTTAAAATGTCTAAGATTTATGGAATTCTCTTTTGGCAGTACCTGACTGAATTTTTAAAAAAGTTTGTTCACACGCATTTACTTCTAAATGTATACCAATTTTTTTTACAGTAAGGGACGATCTTGCCAGTCATCGACCGAAGCAGAGAGCATACCAAGTCATATTTAATTGGACAGAACTAAGCAGAAAGGAAACAACCCACGGTTCAATGCAACTGAGATATTCAAAGTCAAAGTTAAGTGTGAGTTTCTAATCCTTATATAAACTTTAAATATTACGGCTCAGCACTTGTTCTTTTTTTCTAGGATAAACAGAATGCGGCAACATAACTTCATTTTTTTAAATGCGCGTCATTCTGGCTGTAGATGTCTTAGCGGGGCGGGAATGGTCTCATTCGAGAGGCGTGTGTGTAAAGTTTTGTTCCCCACCGCTGTCAATCACCATCATGCGTTGGAACAGTGAGGAGTGTATGTGAACATGTTGGAGGTTTTTTTTTCCGCGCAGCTTGATGAATTGGACCTAGGGAACATTGGTTCCAACAAGACGGAGCAACGGCTTACACATCAAGGGCATCGATGGCTGTTTTGAGGGATCACTTCCCGGAACGCCTCATCTCAATAAGTGGTGGTTTGAAGTGGCCAGCCAGCTCCCCGGATTTGGCCCCTTGTGATTTATTATTATTGTTATTAGGGACTGGAAATGTTCGCGAATTCGATTACCTGTTGGCTAGAATCCATTATACTATGAATACTTCAGCCACGTCTATTCGTTCATTGTCTGCTGTTCCACTGAGTCGCAGCTAGTTGACTAATAGACGGGACTTGAGTATGCACAGTATAATGGATTCTAGCCTACAGGTAATTAAATTCGCGAAATTTTCCAGGCCCTAAACATTATTGTTATTGTTTTGTGATTTGATATACCGCGTTTATGTCAACCGTCCAAGGACCCTACACGTTCTGAAGGCCAACATCCGGGCAGAAATTGCCAACATATCCTTGGAGCGTTACCTACCTGATTTGATTTTCAAAACTGTGTATAACCAAACGTTATATATGTACCTACATTATAAAACTAAACTGGAAAGTTTCTGATTCAAATAATGTGTTTTATTGCCGTATTAAGAAAGAAAGTTATATGTTGCCGCACCTGTACTTGGTATGACCGAGCATGCGAGGTGGTTCAACGGTATCATGTTGGACTCGCATTAGAGAGGACGCAGGTGGGTTCGAGCAGCGGTTCCGGCCATCTTGATTTCGGATTTCCATGGTTTCTTGAAATCGTTTCATGCGAATGCTGGGATGGCTCCTTACCAAAGGCCATGGTCGACTCCTCTCCCAGCTCCTGTCATTGTACTGTACTAAGTTTTGTGTCACCGTCTCTAATGACCTCGCTGTCAACGGGACGCAAAGTCCACTCACATTACCTTACTTAGTATGATTGGTTCTCTGCTGCGTACCTCCGTCCAGTTTTGGTGATATCACGCAAGCAGAAATCATTGTTTATTGGTTTCTCAGTCACAGAAATTCTAGGGACTCCGGAATGTACCAAAGTTGACTGACGTTAAAAACATTATATTTACAAACGAAACCGTTAAACCGCCAAGGTCGGGATGGGACTCCGGTTAGAAGAAATTTGGATAACACTGAGTTAGAATTGATTCCCCTATATCATTCGACAAAACAATTCAAGGCATAACATTGTCGACGTTTTCTCTGAGCCATGTGTGTGTATGCGCGCGTGCTGCATGATTCAATACGTAAAGTGAAATAGACTTTTGCGGTCAAATTGTTCAGTTTGTTACCGAAAACTAAACACGAAAAGTATCTGTGATTTTCGCATTGACGGATAATATCTTCTTGTCCTGTTTCTGGCGAGAGAAGAAGAGCCAGAGGTTCGTGCTCAGTGTTTGGTTTGCACCAACTTGCTTCAATGCGTTATGTGTAGGGACCTCTGAGTTTCACGAAAATATGTTTACACCACTTTGTTGCAGGGCCTTACGCACACAGCTAGCCTGCAGATCTGCTTTGTGATTATTGACAGCTTGCATTTGTGTAGAGCCGTCACTTATTTGACTGTGCCAATCACAAGGATACTGCGACACCACACGTCTATAATTAGTAGGGACCCTTGTTTTTCGCAAAAAGAATTTTGTCTCACTTTGTTTCCGTGCCTTACGTGCACATCTGCAGTTCTGCTTCGTGGTCAGCGATTGTTAGAGGTATGTCAATTTCGCGGTTTCATCTGGCAGCAGCCTAGACTTGTCAGTCCTGTACACGCACTGGCCACAATCGATTATCTATTGGCTTACTACATTACAAGCGGGAAGCAAGCGATAGCCGTGCGCTTTATTTCCTTGTTTACTACTGGCTTGCAATAGTCAAAGGCGTTTCATAACAGCCGCCAGCAAGTCACAGACATGACAACGAAGTATACATAATTGGCGTTCAACCTGACGTGGAATGTATTTGTGAAATTGACGTATCTCTAGTGATTGTATGTTTTAACTGTCACGAGATTTGAGATTCTACCTGCAAATCACAGACCTGTGGTGTTGCAGGAAAGTTTTTGTAATTGGTTCAGTCTAATGAGATACGACTCTTCACACAGACACGCTGCCAATAACCATGAAGCAGAATTGCAGATGTGCACGTAAGGCACTGAAACAAACTGGGGCAAAACTTTTTTCGCGGCAAAACAAGGGTCCCTAGTAATTAGCGGGCAGAACCTCAGGATGTTGAGAGTTAAACACAACCAATTATTTACAACGAAGAAGAGATGCAGTTGTGCACGTAATGCATTGAAATAAAGCGGTACAAAATATGTTCGTGAAAATCAGGCGTACCTACTTATGAGCACGTAATCAGAGCCACGATTTTGTCGGGAAAATATTTTTGCAACATTTTGTTTCAATGCCTTACGTGCGGATCGGCAGCTTAGCCTCATGGTTATTGGTAGGGACACGAAAAATTTAGGATTTCTTTTGGAAACAAGCTATAATTCCAACTACTGTAAGTTAGGCAGCAAAAAAAAAAAAAAAAAAAAAAAAAAAAAAACGTAACTAAATTAAGGTCCATATAATTGTTTCTGAGATCAGCTGATGAACATATGTTTATGTTTGAGTTCTCAAGTATTCGTTGAGGCTAGCCTTCAGGTCAGTGAACCCGCGAATTTTTCCTGTCTCTAGTTATTGACAGCGTGTCTTTATTCGGACACGTCTCCCATTTGACTGCGCCAATAAGAATAAGGCGATTGTGACACAATATCTCGGTGATTTGTCAGTAGAGCCCCCAGATATGCGAGATTTAAACCGTCCAATCACTGACCAGGTAGCGTGCACATAAGGCACTGAAACCACTTGTTGCAAAAATCTTTTCGCCATAAAATCGTGGCTGTTTTTTACAATGACTGGATATTTTTACATCTATGCGTTTTAGGGTTCTACCAGCAAATCACAGACGCTTGGTGTCTCCGTAATACCTAACCTTATTCTGATTCGGACTGCCAAAGAAGCGACACCCCTCCAGAAAGACGCGCTGCCTGTAACCGTCAAACAGAGCTGCAGATGTGCGTAAACAAGTTGGAGCAAAATTCTTTTCACCAAATATTTCTGGCTCTAGTTACGAAGTTTAGATTACGTAGACATTTCCATATCCTATTACGTATAAATGCAGCCTCTGTTCCTTTCGCATCTCGTTTACCTCAAGTCTGTCCACGTGACTGGCAGAGTAGCGAGTCAAGTTGACCCTGAGGCACGTGTGATAAACAAGTTCTTTTGTTGTTCAGCAGAGAAGAAATTAGCTGCGTTATCAAACTTCATTTTAAAAACAGACATTATCTCCACTTCTGTGATAGCATATTAATCTTCTTAGCGCTAATTGTCACGTGGGTAGCAGCACTCAATAAGTTCTAGTAATGTCTTATCTAAGGAATGTAATAAGCTATCCAACTGCAAAGTAAGACACCAACCTACGTTTATTATTTTATAAAACAAAATTTGGCAGATAGCTAAATTGAGCAACAACCAAACTTGTTGCTAGATTTGTAAATAGCTTGCATTTCTCCTCATTTACGATTTTTGAACTTCGTTAACATCTCTGTGATCATTTTTAATTTTTAGTAATTTTGTATAACAGCGTCCATGCCGTTTACGAAATTTTGATTCAATAAAATATTGTTATTTGTGAATGCACAGTGATCGATTTTGTATATTTTTGTACTTGTTCTTTTTTGGGTTTGTTGTCGTCTTTCATGATACATGGACTGCATTCAATTTCGGAGTTATATGTAGAGCAACGATTTTATGGCGATAATATTATTGTTCCAACTGGTTTCAATGCCATATTGTAGCTCTGCTTCATGCTCACTAGTTGGAAGTTTGAACTCTCTCTTATCTTAGAGTACTATTGGCAAATGACAGACATATAGTGTCACAGTAACCTTATTCTGATTGGTGCAGTCAAATAAGAGGTGTGTCTGTCAGTAACCATGAATCAGACTGCCGATGTCAGGTATTGAAACAAAATGGTGTCAAAATCTTTTCACGAGAAAATCGTTGCTCTAGTTACATGTAGGCTATATAGTATAACTAGAGACCTGAAAAATTCGCGTTTTCTTTTAGGCGCAAGCTAGAATTCCAGCAACTATAGGTCTGTATCACGTTCACAATTGACCGTTGACTTACTCGACACTTCCTGGAAGTAACCGAGCCAATAATAAAACTGTAACTGAATACAGGCCCATTTAACTATGTCAGCGAGCAGCTAATAAACAGCTGCTATCACATTCAGTACACAAATATTATTGGAGGCTAGCCTACAGGTCGGTGAACCCGTGAATTTTTTCGGTCTCTTTGTATAACCGTTGATAACAGTTGTTGTACCTATTATATTTTTTATTGAGGGTTATCTGCGATTCAGCGAGATTTGCTTGCAATGCCTGAAATGGTTACACTTTATAAAGGGTAAGTGTTGGCACGAAGAAGGTGGGCAACGATAGCTACGGAAAGGAATAATTCGCCAGTTCAGTGACAGACGTGTTTGAATCCACTGTACTATGCATACTCGAGCTCGTCCATTCGTTCACTGTCTGTTGTTCCAGTGAATGGACATATGGTCGGGGCTTGTGTATAAATAGGACAGTCGATTATAACACGTATGTCGTTGAACTCGCGAATTATTCCTTTCCCTAGCGATAGCATTTCTTTGTCTTAAAACGAAAATGTTAACTAAAAAAAATTACTCTTCTGCCGGTTCGGCAACGTTGCTCTAACAATGGCGATCTTTTGAGACGTATATCAATCATATAACTGATAATGTATATTTTTTCAGAAAAAAATTTACTTTAATCATTCAAAGAAGCCTAACATCTTTGTTCAAGGACTGTTTCGATTAATCAGAAATGCTCAAGATAACGATGGGCTGTGGCTCAATAGGCTTACTAATCAGAAGTGTTTCCGCGAAAACGAACGGCGGTGGCATGAAGGCAAACACATATACAGCAGAGTTAAAATCAACCAGTCATGGGAGTTGATCTACGTACGCTACATTGTTTTCAACTACGAGTGAGTGAGAAATTTGCTCAGCACTTAACATAGATGTCTTTAGCGCTGGTGAGGGGTGACATTACGTGAGTATGGAGCAGCACTGGAATGCAACGGTGGGGGAAACGGGAGATCCCCGAGAAAATCCGCCGACCAACGGCATCGTCCGGCACAATTCCCACATGCGAAAAACCCCGGGACCGACCCCGCCCGGATTCGAATCCGGATCGCCTTGGTGGGAGGCGAACGGTCTGATCATTCGGCTACAGCGGCCCCTTTCAACTACGAGTTATCATGAAATGTTGTATAAAAAATGGAACTTTATTGGTTTATGTAACGAATTTACAGGTACGGCGATTGTACGGTCTTTATTGCTGTGTCTGTAGGTTTAACCTAAATTATAGGTAAGATAATTAGTTACTTGGTTGCAATTTTCTGTCGCTATCTCAGAACATTATTCGACAAATTTTATATTGTGTTAAGTCAATATTACCGCGTTACTAAATTCATTTCGTTGTTTTTTATGTCT
Organism: Medauroidea extradentata; assembly: GCA_003012365.1. Classification (NCBI taxonomy): domain Eukaryota; kingdom Metazoa; phylum Arthropoda; class Insecta; order Phasmatodea; family Phasmatidae; genus Medauroidea; species Medauroidea extradentata. The sequence continues at coordinate 255 of PNEQ01127299.1, read as the reverse complement.
TAATATTGTGTGGTGCTAGGAACTGAAAAAAATAAGTTAAAATTTTTAATGATAATTAGAGCCCGGTAATTTTCGCGAAAAGAATTTTGCAGCACTTTGTTTCAGTGCCTTACGTGCGCACCTGCATCTCTGCTATGTGGTCAGTGATTGGATGCCGTAACACCCAGCGTGTGGAGGTTAAACCCGCAAATCACAAACGTGATGTGTGACAGTTATCCGTGTACTGATTGGCACAGTCAAATGAATAACGACTCT
>PNEQ01127298.1:0-29881 GCA_003012365.1 Medauroidea extradentata | reverse complement strand
TCCCCCAACAGACCCCGTGTAACGTACATAATTTGAACTAGAATTATATTAATTAAAGATAGCAAGTAGTAATTAGGCTGAGTGTTTTATTTGTAATTGCTGTGAGAATGTGCCCATGTTAAGTTTTATTTTAAATAAATACGGAGCTTCTACAAGGGACGCATGCAATGTTCGGGCCAGGTCTTCGCTCTGATTGGTCGGGGGAACCTACCCGCCCCCATGAGTCCGGTGGGGCGGGAAGGGGATGCCGCCCAGGAGAGCAAAGATGCGAACCGCGAGGCACTAATAATGAAGTCTTTAGACCAGCCGGGTGTGTGTGAACTCGGGAGGACAGGTGTCGGGATCTTCGTCGTCGGGTTTGTAAGGACGGTGGACAGCGAGCTCGGGGTCACCGGTGGGTGGACTTTTCGGGTGATCGCGGCCGGTACCTGCAACATAATTAACGTCGTGACCGATCAAAGGCCGCCAGAGGAAGCGCCTATTATTTTCGTCGAAAGAAACTTTAAGTATCTACCTCTCGTGACGCAACCCGCAGTGTGTGAGTCCCTTAGGCCGATTAAAAAAGAAACTCCTTTGTTATTTTATTTCAATTAGAGCTAGCCGGGCATACTACAACATTACTCAATACGAACCCAATCATCCAGCATTAATCACGTAAGAGACAGAGCAGCGACACCTCTTATCATCACCAAACGCGGGTCGCGAGCACTACCAAACAACAAAAAAGCGTCGCAACTGTACTGTAAGGCAATTAAGTCCAGCTACCACCTAAACAAGTCTCTGTAGCTTGAACGTAATTAGAGTGAACAGTACTGATAGTTAAGTCCAGCTGCCACCTAAACATGACTTTGTAGCTTGAACATATTTGAAGTGAACTGTACGGCAAGTTAAGTCCAACTGCCACATAAACATGACTCTGTAGCTTGAACATAAATTTAGTGAACAGTATGGCAAGTAAGTCCAGCTGCCACCTTAACATGGCTTTTCGCTTGAACATAATTGAAGTAAACAGTACGGAAAGTTAAGTCCAGCTGCCACCTAAACATGACTCTGTAGCATGAACATAATTGAAGTGAACAGTACGGCACGTAAGTCCAGCTGTCACCTAAACATGACTCTGTAGCTTGTACATAATTGAAGTGAACAGTACGGCAAGTTAAGTCCAACTGCCACATAAACATGACTCTGTAGCTTGAACATAAATTTGTTTGAACCAACCAAATCATTTGTTTATAGAGGGGCAACGAAATATTTGTTTGCTCGTACCAAATTATTTTGTTCCCTCGATTTGTTTCAGCTAAATAGCTGAATTTTGTTAGCAGTACCAAATATTTAGTTGGTCATAAAAATATTTCGTTAGACATATTTAATGCGCATACAATATTTTAAGAACTAAAAAAATTATATTTTACTAACTGAAAAAATTTCAGAAAATTTAAGACTTCGGGCCGGGATTTGATCCATTATCCCATCACTTTCCCTTTCCCGTTCATGACCTAACCAACTAAGCTACGACAGCTTCTGTGCTATTGAGGTTGTTATTTGTACAGGAAAAGTTGTGCCTAATATTAATTTACGATTGTATTGTTTTATTTTCAACCATGTTTGTTTTCCGTCTACGAAAAGGTAAACGACGTCAAATAATACTATTAAATGATAGCCGTGCACCGTAGCACAAACAACGAAACGTGCAGATGCGGTGGTTTTCAAGTTTATAGCATTTTCTTTTGTGATCGATCAAATTAACCACTTTGAAATGGTTATAGCTAAAATTAAGATACTTGAATTATGCTGATTAACAGTTTAGACGTCCTACTTGTCGCACAAACTTATATTTTGAATGTTGAGGTATACAGTGTTCGCCATCTTGTCGCTTACGCACGCCAGACTGCCATCTTCCGCGAGTCAACCAAATGGATTTAGTTTTGCCAACAAAATCATTTAGTCCATCGAAAAAAATTGTTGGTTCAAAGCACATCACTCATAACTAACAATATTATTTTGTTGACCAGTTGTAACAAGTTGTTTGTTTACACAAAATATTTATTTTACGTCCTATAGTAACCAAATATACGTTTGGCACAAACAAATTGCGTTTAAATGAATAATTTGGTCGAGGGAAATAACTAAATTAGTTTGGAGAACTCCAAGCTTGGTCTTACCAACAAAATATTGTTTGGCTGAAGCAAACATCACACAAAGAAATATATTTAGTACAATGAAACAATTCTTTCTCTCAGTGGACCGTGGTATGTATTCTCTTGTTCCCATCTACTCCACACTCTCCTCCTGGAGTATGCGTAGCAAGCTCTGGCCAAATGAGTCGATGCGGCATGTGGCTGAGCCTACTTCCCTACCTACTATGTTCGGAGGCAGGTCGTCTTGTAGACTCAATGTGATTATATGTGCCCTACCTTTAGAGTCATCGGGAACATTGTCAATTGTCACCCGATGAAGTGCAGAGGCGGCTGCGTTCATGGTATTAACGTAAAGTAGTTGGTGAAATTTTCCAAATTGTTGTTTCGGCAACACCTTGTAAAAAACTCATTGTTTCTGCTAGCATTTAGGGTTTGGATAGTGTTAAACCGTTTTAATCTGTTGCTAATTTTTTGTATTTGAGGCACATTCTAGGGTTGCATCGCCGATGTGCTGCTGCGCACTATTTTTGTGTCGGAATAAAATGCATTTCTCCGATGTCGATTGATTGTATATTTCTCAAAATTCTGCACTTGCAAACTGGTTCAGTTACTTGTGACTTGACAGTCAAATTCTAATCATTGAGGCTATACTATGTGGAACCCGCGGAACCTCGTGGTTGCTTAAATCGATAATTCTTACTTTGAGGTAATTATGACTCAAGTACAAAACCAAATTACATTGCTGAATCGTGATGGTTGTGATGGCGGCATATAGATTCCTGAATGAGGGCGACGTATGTCACACAATTACACAGTTTGGGAATTGTAGCGAGCTAAATTGTCTAAATATCAGAAGCTGAAAATGTGTCACGTGACCGTATTCTAATGTTGCATCAGTATAATTTTCTAATTAAAGGTCTAATGTTTCTCTGTATGTTCATGTGTAAATTATTTGCAGTTCAAAACGCAATTAATAAAGTGTATCCATAAGCTGCATTATTCAAGTTGCATTAAGGGTCGTTTAAGTATTTGTTGTCACCTGATAATAACTACTAATATTGCTGAGGTAGTTTACTATTAACAGTGAATAACGTACCTACAGTTACAGAGCTACCAGTAGGTGTGTTGGTAGAGTATTTGACCATGTTATATTTAAATTGGTACTTGCAATTCTTTAATGATTTTTGTTGCAAATTACTATTATTTGTTGTCATGACCGAAGCCTGTATGTGACAATTATGTGGCCATTAAATATTCATTTTGTACTTTGAGTCATGTTTAATACATCTCGTCTCTTGAATATTTGGTTCAATAAACCACTAGTTGATTTGTATCTTTGAACACTGCTTTACTCATGAATAGTAAAAAAACTAAATAATATAACGCATATGCTTTCAAGTGCTACCTTGTTTCTATTCTTTGTTGGTTGTGTTCCCTACAGTCATATAATTATGGGTACAACACATTATTGGGACCAGATAATTTCCTAATTTTGTTCTTAGGCATTTGGCGCAAACATGTTAAGTACACCATCGACAAATGTCCCACTCAGGTTAACTTATTGAAAGCCTTGACACATCATAGATGGGGCGCTCAAACAGCTCCTTTACAGAAAGTTTATTTAAGTATCGTTCGTCTTGTATTGCTGTGTGGGGCCCCTAATATGTAACCATCTTGTGTCACTGTCTCGTTAGTTACAAATGGTCAAAAATGAAAGTTTTTGGCCTCTGACAGAAGTATCTCCTTCTACACCATTTGCCATATCATAGCATGAACTTGTTCTGCCTTCGTTAACCCACAGTTGGTACCTTATGTATGGTGTAGATGAGTTTATATGAATATATATCCCAGCAAACACGAAGGGGAGGCTAACTGTCGGCAAGATGTCCACCCGCTGTCCAAACTGTCGTCATGTGCCTACAACATGACATAATACAGCGGGCAGTTAACAGTAAGATGTATTTCATCAGCTAAACAAAAGCCGTCACGGAAAATACATCGCCTCATTGTCCTTTTCAAGATACTTAAAATACATCGATAAAATATTTCTGGTCGTTAATGGCACAGTGACTTTCTACAGATAGCGGCCATCTGTCGCGAAACAGACACCGGCTCGCTGGCCTAATGAAGACTCTGAAATTACGTGAACAACAACATGCCGGGCCATTAATGGCTCAGTGACCTTTTCCAAACAGTGACTATCTGTCGCGAAAACCTCAATGACCCACATCCTTTTAAAGGACACTTACAAGATATCGGCAAGTAGAATCTGAAACTTTAGCGGTACAGTGTCCTACTTCCAACAAACGGATATTTATCGCGAAAAAATAACTTAACACGCTGTCTTTTTTGGGACTGTTACCGGCAATAATATTACGTGGTATTAACTCCGCAGAGTACTTTTATCAGACAGCAGTTATCTGTCGCGAAAAAGGTACAGGCCCATAGCCACTGTAAAGCTATTTAAAAATAATTGGCAAGAAAATACCGAGCCATTAGTGGCACAGTGTTCTTTTTCAGACAGTGGTAAAATGTCACGAATTAGATAATACCCTGTTAACATTTAAGGTTGTGTAAAATATATTGGGAAGAGGATGCCTGGTCGATAACTGTACAGTGTACTTTTTCAGACAACATTTATCTATAACGGAAGATATAACAGTACACTTATGCTATGTTTATAAGGACACTAAAATATATTGGCACGAAGATTAACATAACTTAACTGGGCTGTGTCATTTTTCAGTCAACAGAAATGTGTCGCAAAAAATGTATTAGCCTGCTGTCTATTTAAGGACAGTTAAACAATATTAACAAAAATATGCTGGGTCAGGAACATACTAGCACCCTTTCCTGAAAGCACTTATTTGTCGCAAAAAAATTAAATTTCCTGCTATATTTTAAAAGACACTTTTAAAGAATATTGGCGAGAAGATACAGATCCGTTAAAATACCGAAATTATTTTCTGGTCATAATTTATCTGTCGATAAAAATATAAGTGCCTGCTGTTTTTTAAAAGACACAAATTATACATTGGTTTGAAGATATCGGACCATTACCGGTGCAGTGAACTTTTTTCATGCTGCTGTAAACTGTCGCGAAAAAGATACTGGTTAGCTGTATTTTATTGACACGTAAAACATATTGGCGAGAAGAGACCTGGCCATTAATTGCACAGTATCAATTTTCAGGCAGTAGTTGTCTGTCGCGGGAAATATACCGACCTGCAGTATTTTTAAGGACATTTTAATGCTAACCTAGAAACATTTAACGAACACGGATTTGCTATCTGCATTCTGATTGTTTACAGCATGTGTCTAAACAAAAGTTATTGTTACATAAATGATTAGTTTCCTAGTGTATTACTGGCTCATGCAAGTAGTTCAATGGTTAAGTGTTTAATAGACTACAAATCAACAATAAGCAATCCCAGAATACACAAGCTATCTGCAAAAACATGCTACCATATTCCATATGCCAGAAATAGTTCCTTGTTGATATGTATCACATGCAAATTCCAGTAAGGTGGTGTGGTGCTGTAGGTAGCACGACAGACTACAAATCAGAATATAGTTGGTTGAAAACCTAACACTTCCCATTCATGAAACATCCAAATTGAGTACAGCATAGTTGCATAAAGTACAAGGTAACATGTACGAATCAAATGAGAATACATTTTTAAAATGTGTGTGAATTTTTTTTTTAAATACATTTATGTCGATATTTCGTCATCGCCTGCCCTCCATCTTTTCGACATCCAGCCTTCAATGACCCGGTGTCTTTTCCGACATTCAGCCGTCAACTCCGACAGTCAGCCGTCAACGACCTTGTGTCTTATCTGATAGTCAGCTGTCAATGGCACTGTGTCTTTTCCGAAATTCAGCCGTCAACGTTCCGGTATCTTTTCTGAAAGTAAGCCGTCAACATCTCAGTGTCTTTTCCGAAAGTCAGCCATCTACATCCCGATGTCTTTTCCGAAAGTCAGTCAATGTCTCGGTGTCTTTCCCGGCACCCAACCATGAACAGCCCGGTGTCTTTTCCGACACCGAGCCAACAACGGCACAGTGTCTTTTGTGATCCTCAGCCATCAACGGCCCGGTGTCTTTTCCGACACCTAGCCAACAACGGCACAGTGTCTTTTATGATCCTCAGCCATCAACGGCCCGGTGTCTTTTCTGACGCTCAGCCATCAACGTCCCAGTGTCTTTTCCGACACTCAGCTGACACTGGATCACTGTCTTTTCGACACTCCTCGACGTCCGTGTCTTTGTTAATTAGCTGTTTGCCGTAATGTTTTATACATATATATTGTTTACTTTTGATTTCTATTGCGGTGTTAGGTTTAATAAAAACAAGGTCTTACCACTTTCTATAAGTTGATAATGCACCGAGTTACTGACTACCGCGGGCGTGGCTAGTAATCGTACCGACCTGTCAGTCTCACGTGGGCGATACACTAAGTTAAAGTTGAGTTAGTAGCACCCCGCCATCTGCTGTCGACACGGATTAAGGGGTTTGGTCGGCGGTCTGCCGCCTCGACCTAGTGACCCTTAAAATCCTGCTTAGCCACAGCATTTAATGTCACGCCGCCCGATCAACTTCACTCGCCCCATCATTGTTAATCAGCTGATCTGGTCGTCTCGTCAGCGGTCTGCCACCCTGACTCGTCGACGCCCGGACCCCCAGAGTCCCGCAACGACGCGAGCACCGCCTCGCGACCTCCTTCTTCGCCCACAGTCAGTTAAGATCTCCCCCCTCTCTCCCCACTGGCCGAAAACCCGCCACCGGTCCCGGTATTGGCAATCCGGCCAATGGGAAGAGAGCATGCAGAAAAAGCCCCGCCTACCAAATCCAGCCCTGTAGTACACCATTGCAGCATTTATTAAATTGTATTTACATATTTCGTTTCAACATCTGGACAATCCTCATTAGTTTACTTAACTTATGTTACTTATTTAAATTAACAGATTACTCGAGCCAAAAGTCTAATGTATATTATTTTGCATTGTCTTTAAGCTTCGTTGCCATAGGCTGCTGCATCCCCCATGCCTACTGACCAGAGTGGTTCAGTGGAGGGGTATGGGAAGAGACCCCTCACAACCATTGTACAGGGTCTTCTACCGGCCCTCTTATATCGTAGCTGTACGACGCCTGGCCGCGAACCACCAAACCTGTGTGTGTTCGGTTTGTGCAATTTCGGGTCCAACCTCACGTTCCCGAGGATGAATTGCTTAATTCACTCCCACTTCCACCTTGGGTGACACACAAGTTAATGGTATGGCTTGAACTGGCTGATTTACGAAAACGACCATTCTCGTATTATTTATCAAAGTCTACTGACTTTGTGTATTGAGTTTTAAATGGTTTTGTTTGTTTATATAGTTGATTGTTCGAAAACATATACGACTTCTGGATGTGCATTCGTTGTTGGCCCAGAGAGGTACATGTTTGATCTCTCTGAGTCGAGTAGTATTTTTAATGCATAGTTATATGCCATTTTTAAAGCTCTGAATTATATTCGTAGGGGTTTCTAAAGCAATTGTTTGTTGTGCTTCGTTCGATGAGTGCAATGAAGCCATAAGATCTTTGTTCTTCGCTCACACCCTTGTTTCTCTTATCAGGGTAAGCTGAGGGTGACCTAAACTGGCTGGTGTTCAAATAATCTTCCTTTGAACGCCAAGACATGTAACACCGCGGGAAATGAAGCAGAAGATGCAGAAGCAAACGATGCACGTAGCCTTCCACCCTGTGACCCTCGTATCCCAGTGTGCGATGTGCTACATGCAGCATGACTTTCAATTTGGAACACTTGACAGAGAGAATGGCACTCACTCCCGATGACCAACAAACTCAGAGTCATACGAAACGCATCTGCCACTAAGCAACCCATCTCGCTGGCCAGCATGGAGGTTGTTGTTACTTGTCTCCGAATCGGACAGACTCGCGTTACGTACAGATATTTGCTGTGTGATGAACATCTTCCTGTTTGTGATGTATGTATGTAACACTCCCCTGCCTGTCTGTCATATCCTGGAGGAGAGTCGCAGATATGGCCAGGCCCTTCGTACTTTCAAGATTGCTGACGACCTTCAGGAATTTTTAGGTGAATAAAGTTCATCAGTGTGAGACACTAACCTTTCTATACACCACAGGTATTCATACTATTTTGTGATTTGCTTTGTTTCTTTGTTGTGGTCTGTTTCATTCCTGCGTGTTGCTTTGTGTTTGTGAAATCATGTACAATCTTTGCTTTTAATGCATTATTGTGTATCTATATACAGTTAATGCATTTGTCTCCTGTGGAGTACCTGTTTTCATTTTCTTTCTTTTCGTATTTTTATGTTTAACCTTCCTATGTAATATTTTAGATATAGTTTATTATATTTACATTTGCGGGTCATTCATCATCATCATCAAAGTATATCTACCCTGAACATGCATGAAATTGGTATTATGCAGTACCATGCACCCTCTCCCTACATCCCTTGGGTTACCATCTCGCTGCAGCCGGTCCTGCTGTTCTCTGTGTATGTTGTGACTCCCACTAACATGGAACCTGGGGTTGTCTTTTGACAAACGACTGTTGTCACCATTTGGACTGTACGGCTCCCGAGAGAAGATTATGTTCTGATGAACCTAGAGAATATGATGATGATATAAGTGGACTTATCATATCTTCGAAAGAGCTACAGCAAGTGAACTTTTTACGTATATAATGTACGTAAGTTGCTTCATACGTAGTTGACCTATTAGGGGAGAGATTTGCACTACATTGTTCATTTTCGTCGACTTGAAATGTCCTGGACTACTAGGAAGAGTGCACCACCATAGGGTGTTTTATTGATTGAGTGCTCATGGTGGAAAATTATGGAGTAACTCTAGTTGCTTGTTCTATGTGAATCCTCCACCCTAACAGTTTTTCTACGTCCTTGGGCTGTGTACGCTCAGTGTCGATCCAATTTAGCAGGAAGTGATGATCCCTGGACTATGTTGGTGTCGACCACATTCTTCTGAGCATCTTGTGCCGTTCGTTTGGCACATGCTATTTTGTGCTTTGATTTCCTTTGTCTATTTCATCTATTTCAGTTGTTACTAGACTCCTTTTTGGCTAAGTTAATTCTTCCCCAAAACTAATTACTTAATTCAGTATTGTATATGGAATTGTAATAACAGTTGATTATCATTATAAAAATAATAATTTCAACCAGTTAACTGAGGGCAGTTAAAAATGTACTACATTATTTTCGAACAAATTTTGTGTGAAATTAGTTAATAAACTTCAAGCATGTTCTGATCATGTCTGTTTATGAGTGAACTATATTCGAGATTATTTGTTTGTCAATTTAACTTAGAAAAACTAACGGTAATATGCTTCCTTTATTACAGCACATGTGTTTTTTTTTAACTGAATGTTGAATAATACTTCCTATACTGATTAAATACTAACTGGTATCGACAAGTAGCTACGACTCTATGCCGGCCTATATCTCATAGACAAAAAGGTTTCACGAGATCGGTATCTCTTACGTTAATATCTTTCACCGAGTTCAGCTCGCGACAACAGCGCCTTGTGCCCGGGACACGGTCGTAGAAGAACAGGTCTGGACACTCGCCTATCTAACAATGTATTTTGCTTGACCCCCTTGTTGTTTGGCTGTAGTTCGTCAAGTTACCGAGAATGTCGTACTTATTGGCGCTGTAATCCGGGCGGTCGGACTCAAACACCGCCCAATTTTTCCATTGTTAAATTTATAAAGTAAAAAATATTGCTGGAGCCTTTTCTTAAATTTGTGAGTGAATGAAGTATTTCGTTAATTGAGAAAAAATACGTTTTGATAAATTGTTATCTTAGTGGAAAGGAAATCGGCGGAGTTTGAGTCCGACCGCCCTTGCTGAATAGCCAATAAAACAGAACATTCTTGGTAACTTGGTGAACTGCAGCCAACAACAAGGGGGTCAAGTTTCCAGGCGAGTGTCCAGACCTGTTCTTCTTCACTGAAAAAAGAATATAGTTGCAGGTACCATACTAGTGTTAAAATAGGGACAACAAAACAGTTTGGTTGTCGATACTACTTTGGGCAGTTCCTTCAACCATATGTTTTGTAGAAGAAACAAAGAGCCTTGTTGATTTAACAAACCAGATGGTAACTTCTACAAAACAGATTGTTGAAGGAACTGTCCAGAGTAGTACCAACAACCAAACTGTTTTGTTGTCCCTATTTTAACACTAGTATGGTACCTACCAGTATATATTTTTTTCAGTGTACGGCCGTGGCCCGGGACCGTACTAAAACAAGATGGCTGCCGTATGGCAAAGATAATGCATTAGAGACGGAAAGCTAGAATTTACCTATCCGCCAAAGTCACGAGGGTAGCATAAGGTCTGAATGAAGGCGAGGGGAGTGAAGCCAAGAAGGGGGATAGGTAGCCACCAAATTAGCCAGCAGCCATACTGCTTTAACCTCAAAAGTACACATCAGACTGGTATTTTTAATGGTAACTTAATGTATTATGCTATTTAATTGATGTTTTAGGTTAAAAAAACTCTATATTTTAGCCTTGTATACACTATTTTTAAACTAATATTTCCCCAATTTTTTAATTAGTCTGCCATATTGATACAAACCACGACAAGCGTTTGTTTGGCTTCACTCAGTGCTGTGTATATCTTTTGGGCTTTCTTTGACCGTCAGACATGTTTGATTTTAGATCCAGGTCCGAGATTGGAAAACATGTCACATTTTGCTCGGCAGTGGCTCTTGGCTCCCAGACGCCCGCGCATGCGCACTCGCCGCCACTCCCTAGAGCTGCGCAGTGGCTTGATACAGTACCCCTCCGCATCCCCACCCCTCACTCGGCTTTCCTCAAAGAGCGGCTGTGTATTAGTGTGCTGAGCAACAGTCCTTGTACAATATTTGGCTAAGGCGGACACAGGTTTATTAGAAAACTACTCAATATACGTGAGTGATGTCTGCGTAGTAATAGCATCCAAAGCGTTTGATGCGCGGAGACTGTGAAGCGATAAGGTTCAGCTTTCCACACTCGACGATAACAGCATCGCTTCTATTCGCGGCGCGCCAAAATAGTGTGCAGTGTCTTCACTACTCTTCTTCCTGCGTGACTTAAGTGGAGACCGTACAATTTTATATGTGGAAAGATTGTAGTTAAGACTAACACATGCTTCCAATGCTGTATTTTACTAATCCAGTTGGTATTTTTCCAATTACAGCTGTCAAAAAAATCAATTTTTAGCAATTTGCTCCAATAACATGTTTATAATAAGCATGTTGCATTTTTTAAAATAATAGAAGACTAATTATAACCGTGTTTTCTTTTCGCAGATAAACATGTTGTGAATAAGATGAGTTGTTTCGCGTATACAATAATAGGCGCGGTACGCCACAACACCTACCATGTGTCAGGTGCATAAGCCTCTTCAGGTGTGAAAATATCGAAGTTGAATCTGTAAAAGCTGTATGTGTGCACAATACTTCTTTATCATTACATCATTAAATTATAGGGTCACCACTGAATGTATCATAGAGGCTAGTTGTCGGTGAGAAGACTGCATGCTAGTTCAGTGACTTGCACCTAGAGGCCAGGGTGAGGTATGATGTATGTGCTGTCTCGTCCTTACCACCCCCACACTTATAGGCCTCAAACGCGCAAACTACTTCTGAACAGGCAGCCACGAGAAGCATATATTACTTATGCACGTTGAACAGTTTTCGAAGAAATTTTATTTCAATCGATAACTAGTCCAAACTATGTATTTTTTGTTTAAAAATTTTAGGTTTAAGAAGGGAAAAAAAACATTTCTAACACTTCCATACGACGGTTTTACGATATTTGTTCTCTATTAAGATTTAAAAATTAACATTTGCAAAAAAGTGACAATAGAAGCTTGTGGCCGTATGTTCGTAATTTTACTAATTATGATTTAACTATCTGGGAGCTGTGTTTCACGGGCACGTAGTTCTTGTCCGTACAGGACATAGTTTGGTAAGTTGCTAATCTTACGCTACACCATATAGTTGTACACATGTTCTTGAGGGCGCTGTCTACCTGCCCGTTAGAGACTCACAAGTGACGGAGATGTAAGGGCGACCTTGAAGCAAGCAGCAAATGTCGCATCGCCTCAATGAGCCAAGTTCTCAACTCACGTGCAAGGTTCCCGCCGAATCGTTTTTTTTTTCTATGGGACATTAAGGGTGTTCAAGTGCGCTAAAGTCATAATTTTATATTTGTATGAAATAGTGTTAGTTTTGTAGACGATACTTGTGAGTGCAGTTTCTGCTTACGAAACCATTTCAGCTGGTGTAGTTTTCTCAAAACGATGCGTCAAAGTTCAAATGAGCATATTCTGTTGCCATGCAAATAGTGAAAACGAATTGACTGACGAACGTGAAATAATTCACAGTGAAATAACATACTATGGGCTATATAATAAAACATTTGAAAAAATCCCGCGAACTGTTTTTGTATTTTAAAAAAATTAGAATTTGCAACTTTTTCCTGTACTTTTGCGATTTTTTTTTAAAAATTCAAAATATTACATTGTTTTTTAATGTTTTGTTGCATATCTCATGGGATGTAAGTTCTCAGTGAATTATTTTGTTTAAGTAGATTAGTTGGTTTTCACCATTTGCATGGCAGCATAACAAGCAAAAGTTTAACTTTGACACACCGTTATGAAAAAACTATGAGAGCTAAAGTTGTTTCGTAAGAGTAATATTTACTGACAAGTATCGTCTACAAAACTAATAATATTTCATACTAATATAAAATAATGATTTTATCACACTTGAACACCCTTAAGGACCTGGTCTATCACGCTCTTAAAATATATTGCCGTGTGTTCGTCAATACGTGTTTTACGGAAGTATTCCACATAGGACCATTGAGTCAATGAATAAAAAGAAAATACACTTCAAAAGATGACTGTACGGTCGTTTCAAAGCATCACTTCGATAATAAGAATTATTTTCGAGTCCCTCAAAATTGCTAAAAACAGCTTTTTCAACCTGTTATATATGAAAAACTATTCACGGGATTCATATGAAACGACTCTAGAAACATACAATGAACTTTGCTTATAACTTTCCACCAATAAAAAGATGTGGTAACCAGTGAAAGTGTCAGTCAGGCGAGTATTCTACAATACCACTGCACGCCATTCCAGTTGTCTTGCTGTAGAGGCGATACCGCACCAGATAAGCCAGTCAACATCGACCTTGGCGCCGTACCTCACTCACACAAACACACGCCCAGTAGGCGAGAGGCGTAACCATATAATATTATTGGTGGAAAGTCTGTATGAAAGTTCATTTAACATCACAATCTGAGATTCACATACATCCGATTGGTACATTTTGAAGTACGGCCTTCTGAAAAGGCCGATTTAAGCCATGTTGGAGGGCTTAGAAACAGAATATTCAGTTAGCATATTGTCTTAACAATGAGGTTACGATCTTGTCTGAAATGTGTTAATCTGTTCGTACATTGGTACAATGGGCACACATGTAATATTTCCGTAGAAAAAGCCGTTTTACAAACACACTATGACATATTTGAAGCGCATAGTAGGCGGCATCCTTAATGTAAGTATTTAATAAAACGTGTCCCATGCCCATCAGACTGAAAATAAAATGTTTTAAACTCTTTTAAAACAGACTTAACACCGTTTAAAAATACGAAATGGCAATAACATGAGATTATGTTGTCTAAGGTCTCGACTATTAGTCTATTTGTAGCAGACAAAGGGGGAAAGAATTCAGATCCTAATAGTAGATATCTCTTTGACATAAACATTTGAATCGTATCCTTGATCAAATGACGGAGAGAATATACTGTATTCACAAAGCCTCTACTCGGAGCAGTTATCATAGGAGTATGGGCGTACAACTCAAACCTCAGTCATTGAAAACTACTTCATTACAAAAACTATCTTGTAAAATGTATAACAGAAATTATATCAGTAGGCAAAGTAAATTTTACAGTCGATATAATCAGTGTGGACAGACAAACTTAGGCCTATCATCACGAACGAGTGAACTTGTTTGACAGTTCTGAAGATAACAATGTGTAAATATTTTTTGTGGAAAAATCATGCTTTGTTTGCCATATAAATTGAAATAAGACTATCCCAGCTGTTAACAAGCCCGGTATAAGGACCTTCTTTCTTTTACCACGGTAAAAACTGTAGTCACGCCAGCTTACAAAGATGTCACAAAAATACATTCGTGCGTGATACAGAGTATATTCTATTCTGTTTCGTATGACTTCAGATAATGTTATCCAATCTGAGAAGCATACTGTCTACATTACACAATATATGTTACACCGCAAAACCTAATTTACTGTACATACGGTGTAATGGAAATTTCAGGGTAATTTTTTATCCAAAAACTAGCGTTACATCAAACACTTACAATGTCACAATTTACTGAAGTTACTCAAGGTGGGAGGGTGTAATGTAAATGTTTCACAAATTCACGGGTACGGTAACCAGATCTAGAGCAAGAACAACGAGTATATCAGTCACCCCTCTATTGACCTAATTCTTTCAATTTATTTGCATGACGATACGTATGCAGGGAAAAAAGTGTGACCTTCATCCGACCCCATGTGTGGGAAACATGACGCCTCCGTTATTATGCATGTATTTATGTTCCTGTACGTCTGTAGCGACCCATCGTAGTGAATAAAGAACCTGATAGAAATAAGGAATGAAAAAGGCTCACGTGACCGAACACGCTCAGACACGCCGTTACTGCGATATAAGTACTCGAAGTCGGAGCATTATGGCAATGCCAACATGTAGGCAACCGAATTAGCAAGTACCCGGTGACGTACTTCGGAAATTCCACTACCTGCCAGCGATGTGCAACCCTGCATACGTGTTATCATGCATAGGAGTTGAATCTGGAAAGTCAATAATGTTGTATTCGTAGTAGATGACTTATCACCACTTCACATGTTCATCAACATAACATTCACGGTCGTTGCACGTCCTTACTGCGATGGTTGCTTAATTATTGTCATTGATTTAAGTCTGACTACCGTCACACGCGAGCTTTTCTGCCATTTGCAGTCCATCCTGTATAACTAATTATGTCTGGAACTATGGAAATATTTACTCATGTTTGGTAGGAAGACAGTGCGCACGAGTGAAGCGAAGTCCGCGAGCCACGTTTTTTTATTATCTGCTGGTGGCAGTCAAATGGTAAGTTATATGGGCAAGACGGTAGCGCGACAGGAATATTATTGCCTTTATATGCGTGGAGCACTTAATTAGCGCACAGTGTTTTCGTTGCATTTTCCCCAATGAAACGTAAGCGGCGGCCCTGTCGTTTTATTTGTGACAATTATTATGTAACGTGAAACCTATGCTACTGTTACTGTTTCCGAATAAGGTTGGTATTTTGCTAGTTATAGCAATATGAAATAACCCGTTTTTTTAAATAGAAGGAAACGCATTTGGGAATTTTTAAAATCATACAAAGTTTGAAAGTTGCCGTATTTTGTTACAGCTGTTAGGAATACTTTAGCTGTTTCGTATATTACAAATTACGCATGACACTCTAAATTACTATTCGTATGGTAAGCGAGGATTTCTCATAGTCACCGTGTCTGATTGATGTGTGCAAAAAGTAAACAATTTTCGTTTCTTACTTGCGCAAAGACTTGTTCGGAGAGCACACAACGCTTCGATAAAAATGACCTGTGAGATTGAGATGTAAATTGTTAATGTAGACAGACATATTCAGAAAAGTTACTGGGGCGTCTGGCAAACATAGGCCTAGATATTATTTTTTAATTTAAATATTTAAGTATAAAATTAAATATACGTGTTCCAATATCAGAAGACTGACAAATTATGCGTCTCTTGGTCGTTCGTAGCCGAGATTCTCCCGATAGCTATTGTAAGCAATGTTTCAACTATAATCGACAGTTGATTATTAGAGTAATGGTAAACAGCAAATAAACGATTGAATGTTCCAATATAACTAATTATTTCATGGCTGAAACACAACTTTACTCATTCACTGTAACATGTATTAGGGCAAATATTTTCTGATACCGAAATGTAATTTGTAGGTTATCATGCCGGAGATTAAAATAACTACCACGGTTTATGAAACGGTCTGTAGCAAAATTCAGAGCGTCCACATTCCATTTTCAGGTATTTACGGTCATCTATTGGTTAGAAACTATTTTTTCTCAAATAAGTTTTGTTGTAATTCATTTAGGAAAATGTTTGGTTGATAGCGGCAGCTGTCTTAACAGTTACTTGCAACTGTTAGTAGTCATTTTGCTGGTTGCATTTACCTATAACGTAAGTCTTAGTATGAAATAAGCTTTCTAGTCCCTTTTTGTAATGTTACTGTAGATATTAATAGAGCCTTGCTTATTAAATTACCTTAACTTATAAACAGAAGAAATGAATAACGGATAGAACTGATTTTTTAAGCATCAAAAATTAAATGAAGACGGCGATGCTAGTTAATAAAAACACATGAAAAGAAATGGACGACAATATAGAGTGGCGCTGACTTATTTTCAGATTCTTAAAAGGGCTATAAACGTTTTTATTCTCAATGCATTATGTACTTAATTACTATGTTACGCAATACGCGGTGGTAGTACCACAATAAACGGATGCTTAAAAAAATTTCCGTAACTTGTTACCGAGCAAAACCCTAGGGTATGTACAGAAATCATGTTAGGTTTAATGGTAACGCACCTAAGGATGGTATTCCTAAACAATTATTTAGGGTCTACTTAAGCACTACCATCTCAGGTGCAAGACAAGAAACGACAGAGAACAAACTCGCTGAGCGTATACCAGCCTAAGTGTCGTACTACATGCGTGTCAGCTGCGTGCACCGTGCGAGCCTGCTAGCTCCGCCCACTAGGTATGCGCATGCGCGGTGACTGAGAGCCAAGAGAGACTGCCGCGCGAAATGTGACATGTTTTCCAATCTCACTTCCTGGTCCCTGGCGCAGGGCGTTAGAGTAGAACCTTGTCCGAAAACATGCGAGGTTACCCCGGGTAGAGTTGACTACATTTCGTGAACTTAACGTTTTCCGTCCGCCATTTTCTCGCGCAATTAAATGGCGTCAATTGTTATGAGGCGTAATTTTCATGTTTGATTTGAATTGGTTTTTTTCACTAAACATTATTTTTTTACACTGGTTAGTATTTTGAGGCAAGTTATGAATACTAGCGACGATCAGGCATTTGCTATGTTGTTTTGAAGAACTGAAGAGTAGGCCGTCGCTCGGTTTAGTTATGTGGATGTAAGAACAAGATCTCTACTTGAATTGTGGAAGTATTAGTCCAGATAGTTTTAGTCCTGTCAGGAAATGGCTCAACATTTATTCCTAACAAGTTGGAATGTACCAGGTACGTAAATTTAAGTATAATGTACGGTGTATAAAATGTGTATTCGGCCGAGGACCTATAACCTAGCTAGACAGTCACTACTGCAATAGCTTGAAGGCCTACATTACATAGAAAGTAGTCTAGGCCTACTTCCTCAGTGAGATTTAGGCATGATTACAAGGGTTGCTTTTGGACTTTTGTAAGGACTTGGTTGACATTGATCCATATCATAAATTATTAAAAGACGATTTAAATAAAATAAAATGTATTCAATTAAAAAAAAATATGTATGCTATCAAACATCACTGGTTGTAAAGACAAGTTAAGAAAAATAATTTTCACATATTAAGTATCTAAGTTTTTGTATATATTCAAATCTCGAATTAAAAAAAAAATTCTCTCATTTAGTGACGAAACTTAATATGACCTAACTGACTGCTTGTTTTGCATTAAATAATTCTATTTGAATACAGGATCATTAAATTGCTAAAAAAAATCTTTTCTTTGCCATCGTTATTTTTGTTTTAATTATTTTTTATTTTATTTCATTTGTATTTTCTTACAAATGTTTCAGAGTGAAGTCATGATTGAGGTCGCAAACATAGGCCTATACAAGAAACTGCTCATTGGTGCCTGGACTGCCAATGATGATAAAACATCCAGAACTTTAAAGGCTACTGGCGGACATAATCTTCCAAGAATCCCTGCAGGTATGTAAACAATAATAAAGCAGAACGTATTGGATTCCTAAACACAAATTTGGCCGTTAAGTTATGAGATAAGCAATTACTGTCCTCGTTCGCTGTACGACTCATGTAACATTTTATGATTACCACAGTTAAGTACTTCAGAAAAAAATATTCTAACGTTTCTTACATAATTTACTATGTCAGCAGAAGCCCGTATTCAACTTGTCTCGCTCTCACTCATACACACACACACATACACACACAAATGTGCTCTCTTGCCCTTTTTTGCTGCTCATAAAAACACACACAAACAATAAATGAGTCTTAAGTTCTTGTAGTATGAGGACAAATGGGAGAGCAAACGTACCTACAGCTGTAGCAGGCATTTAATTACAAATTTGTGAATAAAATAGTTATCCGACAATATAAATAAAAATACAGCTATTTTTTTATTTTGGGAAATTATCTTACACACATCTAGGTTAATATAAAAACATTACATTGTCATGCTCAAACATTTCCCTCGCTGCAGTAATTCCATTTTTAAAAGAAAATCATATTTTTTGCACAAAAAGGTATTAACTTAAAATAGGCTATAAGTTCTTATACATTTTATGGCTTAATGGTGCCTTACATGGAAGTTTCCTATTTTTTCTGTAACCTCCATACTTTGATAAAATTCCAAAAAATTATTATAATAATAGTTCAGAGAAATTGCCTGCTCTTAAGCACGATGTATAAATTTTTTAATACAGTGCAATTTGCAAATAAGGGTGACATGATTATATATATATATATATATATATATATATATATATATATATAAAATTCGTTGAAAATTTGAAAAGCTGCCCTATGTAGTTTGCACCAGTTTGTGCAAAAGTTACTATACATTAAAATAAGTGCTAATTTCCAGTAATCTTTTCAGTTTAGATCAAAGCTGCTGTGTTAATAATAAATCATACTAAAATGTTATATTAATTTAATTTACGTTCTTCCTTATTGTTGAAACAATCTGTTTTATAGTGTTGCATTTGCTTTGAACACGTATATACAATTTAAAATTTTTATATATGATAGGTAATCCCAAAACATTTCCCTTTACGTTGTTGATTGTTATCAACTTTAAAATAAATATCAAAAAAATTTTAGCTTCTTAATCCCTTTAAAACTATCTGTAAAGTTTTTAAATATTAGCTTTCCTTACTTCTTATAACTTTTTATTTTAAAATTAAAAGAGCATCGGTGTACATTCTAAATATCACCAAATATCAATGCACTTACTCTGACATAAAAACATGTGTTGTAGTGATATATACAAGATTTAACAATATTGTCACAAGAATACCTGTAACCTCAAACAGTACTGTATGTCATAAACAAAAACTGGGAAAGTTAATAATTGGGAAGGCATACGTTCGCTTGCAAAATTTTTTTAAGTATTCTTGTTTTAATAGAAAGTATATACAAAATAACATTATTTTAGGTACTCTGCGTAGCTCGCTGTCATAAAAGCGATTCAACAATATAGAAATTGATTTAGGTGTGAACTTCGAGGCAAATGTTTCAAATTAAATATATTATCACGAGTTCCCTATTTCAGAATAGCTTTTTATAGTGCACTGTCGCAGGAAGGAACTGTCCAACTGTGTATTTGACATGTAATTCTAATCATTGATAAATACTTTTATGATTGTATTTTTCTTTTCAGATAATGATATCTGTCACCTTCGCCATCGAGAAATAATCAGAAATTGTGTGTTTTACGTACTATCAAGAGCATTACAAAAATAACTTGTAAAAATTTGTAAATGAGCCACTTGAGTATAATGCTAATGTGTATTGAACAGTGCTAAGCCAATGTAATGTTAATCATGTACAACATACACTATTATGTTATTTTTTAACAAAATAAGGGGGGAAATTGTGTATTTTCTTTATTACCATATACTCTGTAAATTTTTCCTTCCCATAAGTGTTGTTTCGCATTATTTTTCTTATGGATGCAAAAAAAATATTTTAGTACACGAAAACTCTTGAAGGTAGAACCATCTGTATCGTGCTTTTTTTTTAATCAGGACTTTGGAGCTACTCGTGTTTTACTACTTTCATGCTTGTTTCTGCTACAAGAACAGTACAGACTGCAGTAATGGTTCGTACGATCTCAAGTACATATCAAATGACTCAAAATATTTATTTTAACATGCCATTAATAATTTTTATTTTTCATTTGTTGGCTGAAAATTCATGAATGATTTACGAATGCAAGGAATGGAATACAATATTTCTCTACTGTAATAATTATGCTTGTTTTTTTTAGTAACTGTAGTTTCCTTCATATTCTATTGTAAGTACTGCAGCATGAAGAAAAACTGGGCAAGAAGTTGTAAGATAATACTTGTGCGGTTAAGCGAAATTTTAAACCAGTCATGTAAACGGCGTTGTATGGTTGGTTTATCAACACTTTTTCAAAATGAAATAGAAGGTATAAATTGATATTATGGAAAATAATTATAAGACATATGCCTATTTATAAGTAATGAAGATATAAACATCACTGAAATGTCTTTAGCAATATACTCTGCCAGTAGTATAGTCTAAATATAGGTGCTCCAGACTTATATTGTGAATTAAAATAAGTGTATATTATTTTCACTTAGGCAATAATTACTTCTTATTAATCCACACATTTGTATCTGCTGTGAAAAGTTATTTTTCTTTGAGTTGCAAGCGCATTATTGCATTTGGTTAGCATTCCAATATAAGATTTTACTTTTTTTTGGTTCATCACATAAGTTTGACAATATGTAAAAAATAATTTTGCTCAATAATTACAGACTTTCTGTAACAATTAAGTTGTTGTCATAATTCTACCGGTAATTCAAATTGCTTTCTGCCGAATGATGAAAACCAAGTAACAACAATTAATATGCCGGTAGCTGAGGTATCTCTATAAACAACTTTTATTATGTAGCCAATTGTAACTGTTAATCAATGTACCTAAGTTATTTTTTAAGCATACGCATCTTTAATTTACAAAAATATATTTGTGGTAATATTCAATATCATGAAGATAATAATAAAATCCTGCTAATGCGAATATTTTTAGAAAGAAGTTTTAAATAAATTTGGACATTATATATTACAAAAATACATAACTTTAGTTAGTATATATATTCACTAACATAAAAAAATTGAACCTGTTTGATGGGTGTAATAGGTAAGAGTTTCGCAACTTTATAACGTGTCGTACGCACTTTACGTGCTTGGTGTCAAGAAATTGCCGTGTTGGTGATTACAAACATTTTTTAACTTTGGTTCCACCGTGTGATGACGTCAGGCGGATAAAGCCTAACTTAGGCCGTAATTAAACACTTTTTCGCTGTTCCCGTGTACTGCAGTTGCCGTCGAGAAGAAGGTGATAGGGCGAATTTGAACTATCCTCGGCTGTTACCAGGTTGGGATGCCCCCCTCCTCCCATGTTTAATGTTATTTAAGGCAATGCCGCCGCCTCCTCATAACGCATTTTCTCGTCAGACAGTCAGGAGGGAACGTCCCTAGTTATTTTTCAACTATGTACGTGCAGACAAGGCATGTGGCGATTTAAAAACTTTAATATTTCCAGCTTAGTCTGGTTGTAATGTTTGTTTACGCTGTTGGTGTATTTGTACGGCCGGTTAAGTATTGTTTGTTTCCGAGCCATAGTGTTGGGGCCTAATGTAAATTGATTGAAGGTGTTGTATTTTTTAACGTTACCCCACACGTTGTATATTTCTCTATTAATTTGCCACATACTTTGTTTGCACGTAGGTTTAATATTTATGCCTTCAGCTTTTAAAGTCACGTGGATATCTCTTCAGCGTAGATATGTGAACTCACTATTATTCACTATACAGAAAAATTGAAAAATTCTTTGAACACATTTTTCTTTCACAGAAACAACTTGTGACGAGAAATGTATTTTCAGGGTTTTATATAGAATTCTTGATAGTGAGTAATATTATGTACACAGGGTTTGAATATTCCGCCAAATTAATGCTATTCGAAGTAGTTCTTAGATTAACCGCTGGAATACGCGATAGTTCTAGCAAATTTCCGCACCGATAGATATGTCGCGAACTTTGGCGGATAGGTAAATTATAGTGTCCCGTCTCTCATGTACCATCTTTGCCATACGGCAGCCATCTTGTTTTAGTACTGTCCCGGGCGCAAGGCGCTGTTGTCGCAAGCTGTACTTGGTCAAAGATATTAACATAAGAGATGTTGATCTAGTGAAACCTTTTTGTCTATGGTTACACTCCCTGCGACATGCTCCACCTGGACTCTTCTAACATCTTTGGCAAAAATCCGTGACCGTGTTGCCATCTATCGGTGCGGTAATTTGAAAAACTATCGCGCATTCTAGCGATTATTCTAAGGGCTACTTAGACTAACGTTTATTTGGCGGGCTATTCTATTCTTGGGTACATACATGAATGCACTATTATTAACTATCCAGAAAACAATTTAAAATCATGAAAATACATTTTTCGTCGACAGATGGTTTATTAATAAATAAATGCATATGTTGAAGAAAAATGTGTTAAAAGATTTTATATTACTTTCTGGATAGTGAATAATACAGCATTCACATATCTACCCAAGATTTGAACAGCTCACATGTACACATTACAAAAATACATAAAATATGTTTTAAAATTCTATTAAACCAATCAAACCGGTTTCATGATTTTATGTTATCGAATTTACAAACAAACTATATTTTATTTATTTTTGTAATATATAATGTTCGAAACATGTTTTAAACTTCTGTTAAAAAAAAAAATAATTGCCTCATCAGGATTTCATATTGTCTTCATGATACAACACACATATTTTTGCAAGTTCTTGATGTGTACGGTTAAAAGAATAACATAGGTATACTAATTGACAGTGATAATTGGTCACATTTTTTCCTAGAGGTACCTCAGTTACCTGCATATCAATTGTTGTTACTTGATTTTTAGTGTTGAGCAAAAAGCAATTTGAATTGCTGTTAGGAGTATTACAATGAATTTGGTATTAAAAAAATTGTAATTGTTGAGTAAAATTCTTATTTACATATTACCGAACTTATGAGATCAACAAAAAAATAAAAATGAAATTTATATAAGAATGCTAGTCAATTGTAATAATGTCCTGCAGCTCAAGGAAAAAAATATATATTTGCACAGCAGACGAAAATGTGTGGCTTAGTAATAAGTAATTATTGCCTAAGTGCTAACAACATAATATTGTTTCAATTCCTGATAAAAAGTCTGGAACACCTGTACTTACACTGTGCTATTGAAGTATTTATTACTAAAGACATTGCAGAGATGTTTATATGTTCATTACTTTTAAATAGGCCTATGTCTTATAATTCTTTCCATGATATCAATTTATACCTTCTATTTCATTTTGAAAAAGTGTTGATAAACCAACCATATAACGCAATTAACACGACTGGTTTCAAATTTTGCTTAACCACACAAGTATTATCCCACGTGCCCAGTTTTTCTATATGCTGCAATACCTCCAATAGAATATTAAGGAAACTACAAAATCAAGCATCATTACTTACAGTAGAGAAATATTGTAATACAAACCGCTCATGAATTTACAACCAATAAGAGATGGTACCAAAATAAATACAATTAATGGCGTGTTAAAATAAATATTTTGAGACATTAGATACGTACTTGA
Source organism: Medauroidea extradentata (assembly GCA_003012365.1). Classification (NCBI taxonomy): domain Eukaryota; kingdom Metazoa; phylum Arthropoda; class Insecta; order Phasmatodea; family Phasmatidae; genus Medauroidea; species Medauroidea extradentata. Next base: position 5,941 of record PNEQ01127298.1, on the reverse strand, counting down.
GATCGTAAGGGCCACTAACTGCAGTCTGCGCTGTTCTTGTAGCAGAAACAAGCATGGAAGTAGAAAGATATGTGTAGTTAGAAAGTCCTGATTTTTAGAAAAAACAAGATACAGACAGTTCTACCTTTAAGAATTTTCGTGCACTAAAATTGTCGGCATCATTAAGAAAAATAATACGGAACAGGAAAAATCCACGGAATAAATTTTAATAAAATACGTACAAAATTTGTCCCCTTAATTTGTAAAAAACATAATAGAGTATGTTGTACACGAACAACATCACTATAGCATAAACTCAAGTTGCTCATTTACAAGTTCTTTTTGTAATGTGCATGATAGTATGCAAAACCCATTATTTCTGATTATTTCTTGATGGTGAAGATGCTACATCTCCTTAATACAAATAATAAAGCATTTACCCATTATTAGAATTACATGTCCAATACGCAGTTGAACAGTTGTTTCCTGCGACAGTGCACTATATTTGCTATTCTGAAATAAGGTATTCGTGATACTGTATTTAGTTTGAAATATTTGCCTTGAAGTTAACACATATCAAAATTAATTTCTGTATTGTCGAATTCCTTACATGACTGCAAGCGGAGTACCTATAATAATGTTATTTTGTACATACTTTTATTTAAAATAAGGATATTAAAAAATTGCAAGTATATGTATACCTTCCAATTTATTAACTTTCCCAGTTTTTGCTCGATATACAGCACAGTTTCAGGCTACAGATATATTCTTGTGGCATAATTGTTCACTTTCATATATATTTCTACAACACTTTTTTATGTCAGAGTAAAGTGTATTGACTTGCGGTGACATTTAGAAAGTAAAAAGTTGTAAGTAGTAGGCCTAAGGAAGGCTAATATTCAAAAACTTAAGAGAAACGTTGATAGTAATAAACAAGCTAACATTTTTGTGATAATTATTTTCAAGTAAATAAGGATAAACAATGTAAAGGGAAATTGTTTTGGGATCATATATTTTCAATTCATATAAAATTTGTTAATTTAATGTGCATATTAAAAGCAAATTCAACCCTTAATGAAAGCTTATTTCAACAATAAGGAAGAAATTAAATTCATATTACTTTTAAGTATGTTTTATTATTAACACAGCGGATTTGAACTAAACTGAAAAAAAAAATATATTGTAAATTAGCACTTACTTTAATGTTTAGTAACTTTTGCACAAAGTGGAGCAAACTACATAGAATATATTTTAAAAATTTATCAAATAACCAGATAATCATGTCTTGCTTAAGAGCATGCAATCTCTCTGAAATTTTTTTAGTCATTTTATCAAAGTGTGAAGGGTACAGAAAAAAATGGAACTTCCATGTAAGGCAATATTGAACCATAAAACATTTAAATAACTAATAGCCTATTTTAACAAATTTTAGTACAAAAGCATGATTTTCTTTAAGAAAATAAAATTATTGCAGCGAGGGAAAAGTTCGTTCATGTCCATGTTATGGTTTTACATTAACCTGGACGTGTGTAAAGTAAATTCCAAAAAATAACTGCATTTTTAATTCTATTGTAAGAAAAATATTTAATTTACAAAACTGTAATGAAATGCCCGCCACAGCTGTAGGTAATCTTGTTGTCATACGTCCAAGTCCTTAAGGATGGTGCAGTGTGTGTGTGTGTGTGTGTTTTGGTGAGAAGCAAGAAAATGAATGTCAAAAGGTGTGTTTGAGAGAGAGGGATAGAGAGAGAAGCTGAATATGGATGTATACTGACATAATAACTTATGTAAAAAACCTACGAATTTTTTTTCTAAAATATTTTACTGTTTTAATCATAAAATGTTACGTGTGTCGTAAAACAAACAAGGACAGTAATTGTTTATCTCATAAGTTAACTGCCAAATTCCTGTTTAGGAATCCAATGTGTTCTGCCTTATTATTGTTTACAAACCTACAGGTATTCTTGAAAGATTATGCAAGTCAGTAAGCCTTTAATATTGTTCTTGATGTTTTACAATCATTGGCAGAACATACACCAATGGGCAGTCTCTTCAATGTGTTTGCGGCCTCATTCTGAAACATTTGTAAGAAAATATAAATGAAAAAAAAACTAATAAAAACATAAAAATAAATATGACAGAGGGACAATTTTTGCGATTTCATGACTTGATAATATAATTGAATTAATTGATGCAAAACAAGCCGTCAGTTGGGTAATTCCAAGTTTTATCACGAAATCGTAGATTTTTTTTCTTAAAATTCGAGATGTAGGTAAATATACAAAAACCTAGATACTTAATTTGTGAAAAATTATTTTTCTAAACATGTCTTCACAACCGAAAATATTGTGTAGCCTACATTTTTTAAATTGAATAAGTTACATTTCATTTCTTAAATCGTTTTTTAATAATTAATGACAAAAACAAAGTCAACCAAGTCACTACAATTGTTTACTGCAGTGCCTGATAGCTACTTCGTTTCTTATGCAATACATACAACTATTTACACCTACAGAAAGCACATAAAGGCAGTGGCGGATTTAAGCCTTTTTCTTAGGGGAGTATGCCTTAAGAAGTATATATATCCACCCCACGAACCAAAAGCGGGTGGTCCGGGGGCCCTCCCCCGGAAAAATTTGGATTTGTTGGTGCAAAATCGTGCTATTTCAGGAGTTTTCAGGCCAAAAATTTAAATATGCTTCTTTCAAAAAATGGTTATATTTTTTACGACAAAATATATTTATAAAGGGAAAATATTTGTGCTGATATAAAAAAAAATTCTCAGAAGTGCCACGTGGTAACCACCCCAATTAATAAGAGTAATAATTGCCATAAATGATAAGGAATTATCATTAATTACAGACATAATAATGAAAACATGTCTTGTAACGATTCATTCTTGTCATCGTGTCAGGATGCCTATATTCTCTATGTACAGAATTGCATTAAGGAAAAAACTGAAATGTTTATAATTTATCTTTGTGGAAACAGCAGGTGCAAGTGTCTGGGCCTTCTCGCCCCCCTCCACCCACACTCATGTAACCCCCTAACTGCTGGACGAGAGGGGAGGAAAGTCAACCTATTGTATATAAGATACAAATGTTTAATAGTTACAATAGTTAGAATGTGAGGGATTATAGGAATTAATTAAAATAAATGTTGGGTATTTGTCAAAGTGCCGTCGAATTAATTTATGTAATAAATGCGGCAGTGGCAGGATGTTAAAAGTGTCCTTGAGGGGCAGGGCCATCTTTCGGAAGCTCTCTCCTAATTGGTCCAACTGAACCAACGCCTGCAGGACAAGTGACAGGGAGGTTGGGGCCAGACAAGAGCAATGCTAGGTCGTTGACAGATTTTGGGACAGATGTTTTCGAACTGCGGAAGACGGCATTGAAATGCAGGTAACTACGGACCAAGGTGCCCCAGGGAGTCAGTTCAGGCGCCGGACGGTGTTAAATCAAGAGATCGACGGGCCGGGGTGATACGCCGGGCGTTTTCAATTTATTCTTCGGGACGCCTACGAGTTGCGGTATTCGTACTGGTTATTTAGAAGTATTGTAAAACGTCACAAGTTAGGGTGGCAGACCGCTGACGACACCATGGTAACCTTCGACGTATTTTAGCTACATATTGTTGAGACTAGCGGGCGTATAATCATCAAATGCAAAACTGACAAACCTTGCATAGTAACGATAATGCCACGGGAGGACAGTGAGAGCTTGCTACCTGGTTTAAACTGAACTTGCCGACTTCTTGTTACTCCACACACTGTACACCACAGAAATTTAGGTCGCCGCAAATTAAGTACAATTTTAAGATTCTAGATAGACGAATGTTTTTTTTTTTTTTTTGTGTTAGCTCTTGAAAAACGTACTCTAATTTTAATGAATGACAACTAAGTTGCACAAAACATTTTGAATCTAGAAACTAGACGTGTTTATTACACACTACAGATACACTACATTCTGTGATGCAATTCTTAAAAACCACATTGGAAATCATAACCTACCAGACCTCACAAAATATAGGCGCGACCTGGTAAATTTTGTAATAAATCTTGTTCTGCTGGTTCACGATTTTTTTTTCGGGGATCTTCCGGTTACCCTGCCCCTTCATTCCGGTGTTGCGGCATACTGATATCATGTCACCCATCACAAGCATAAAATACCTAGTTGTTAAGTACTGGTCAAAATCTCTTCACTCATTCAAAAGCCTCTTGTAACGAGAACATACACCCACGAAAACCACAGACTTGTCGAAACTAAATCGTTCATACTGAAATTAGATATCACGAGCCAATGACTATTCGCTCAAATTTATCGACACAAGAATAAAAATAATGTAGTTTTGAGACATTTATGAAAGTCTAGTAAAAGTCCTTCAGATTTTTAAGTACAAAAATCTGTTGTTTTGCATTTTTATAGCTGTAAGCATACAACCCGCGACATTAATAACAGTTCAGTGTTAATTATTTAGCTACTGTTATTCGTGAAAGCGTCGCTGGGATATTTTCACGTAACGCCGAAATTTTGATTTTGTCAGATAGCTATTGGAAAACTATGCACGCTAAGATATTGTTCTTGAGTGGATAATATAGTCACCAGTAATAAATTAACGCTATTTCGAACAAATTAAATTTTAGAATTTTTTACGCTAGAACGATTTTAAACTGCTTTCACGGTGTAAAGAACCTAATAAAATCGAACATGTGTCATAGTATCAGCATCGCCGTCTCCTGTGGCTTCACGTTTCTGCAGTTTACTAAAAAATACGACAACAGATTATTTTCTCTATATCCATATTAGTTAGTACTCAACATTTACACATAACGTAAAACACTTCACAACAAAAATATTTCAAACCATCACTCATTTACTGCACACTAGTGACTGACAGAGTGTAAAGATACTACACCCCCCTCCCAATTCAGCTCACGTCTATGGGCTGTTATTAAATGACAGGGCCGTGCTCTGACCAGTGTCGCTTCGACCTGACCACTCGCCCTACTACTGAGAACATGTCGAAAGGGACGTTAGACAAAAAAAAAAAAAAAAAAAAAAAAAAAAAAAACAGGAAATATATCCTCGCAGCACACAGCGCTTTTCGAGCAAGAACGAGCCTCGCTTACGTAAAACGGAGCTTGAGAGAGGGCAAAACGTTATTTAACAGTATTGAATTTTGCAGTTATGATCACGTAAAATATACATTTGAGTGTTTATATTAAGTCATTTGTGAGTACTTGTACGTGGTTGTCTATTTTTTGCAAATATTTATTTGTACAATTTACTTCACTAAAAAAAAAAAAACACACACACACAACAGGTTCTTAAGGCGGGAGGGCGGTTGCCCTTTCCACCCCCCCCTCCCTCAAATCCGCCAATGCATAAAGGGCACATTATATATAGGTTATTGAGCAGAAACAAGTGCAAAAACGACCATTGTAATCAAGCCTAAAGCTAACTCTCTGAGGAAGTAGGCCTACCACTTATAACAACTTTTTAGCACCTTAGGGTGTAATGTAGGCCTACCATGCCGTTGCAGTAGTGACTGTCTAGCTAGGTTATAGGTCCTAGGCCTAATACAAATATACACAGTACATTATGCTTAAATTTACATACCTGGTACATTAAAACTTTGTTCGTAACAAAGGTTGAGCCATTTCGTAACAGGGCTAAAACAGTCTGAACTAAGACTTCCACAATTCAAGTAGATTGTTCGTGCATCCACAAAACTGAACAGAGCGACGGCCTACTCTTCAATTCTTCAAAACAACACAGCAAATACCTGAGCACCTGTGAGTTATCGTCGGTGGTATTCATAACTTGTCTCAAAACAACACAGCAAATACCTGAGCACCTGTGAGTTATCGTCGGTGGTATTCATAACTTGTCTCAAAACAACACAGCAAATACCTGAGCACCTGTGAGTTATCGTCGGTGGTATTCATAACTTGTCTCAAAAC